>JAJHUR010073856.1:16997-66923 GCA_027495735.1 Lutjanus campechanus
TAAGTAGGAGTTTTGGATTTTTTTTCCTTTGTGAGGGGGAATGTATGATGGCTGTGTCTAAAATCACTCTCTATTTTCTATTTCTGCTAAATTTATTTGAGATCATGTCCGAGGCATGTACACTTTGTGCTAACAAGCCTCTTTCACACATAGCTCCTGGTAAATTACTTGGATAACCTTTCAGACACCGCTAGTGATTTTCTACTATTCACACATTCAGATACATTCAGGAACATTTATGTCTTGCACCCTTTCACACATGCCATGGCAATACTGGAATAGATGGAGTCAAGCAGATGGCGGTAAAGCAACACTTGTGGATGCAAACCGCCATAAAACTCAACAGATGAAGAAGATGGGAAGCGGCCTGATGTAAGTGCACGCAGTGTAAGAATATTTCAGGAAGATGGTGGACAAAGAGCTGTTTTTGTCTGGTGCGCTTACAATATATTTAGTATTCAACAGACCTGCAAGACATGTCATCTGGTTGAATCAGAAACACGTATAAGATACGTTAAAAGGAACATTAAAAGAATGTTGGATGTCCGGAGTTGAGACTCCAGTTGTTTTTAGGGTCTTGTGATTGGTTCGTTTGCTCCACTTGAAAGCGTCTTTGGTCAGACAGACGTAACCCTTTACATGCCTGTCCCTGCAATGTTACTGCTCTCATTCACAACACAGCCGTACCAGCATTTTCCCTGAAATGTTACAAGGTCTTGAGAAGGGCTGAATGATTCATCAAAATCTTTTCATGATTGCAATATGGTCTACTGCAATTTACAAATCGCATGGGTACAATAGTTGTTAAAGGAAAAATCTGTGTCAAAATACCATTTTAAATGAAATATTGGCATGCTGCGAGATGTCCTGACCTACACGTTATATTCTACCAACTAAAGAAAACATCTTTGTTTAGAACAGATTGCCACAAAAATCATAAAATAATCATTTTAATATATTTTCAATGAAAATTAGATTCATGATGTAAAAAATGATCATTTCATCTCATATCTCAAATCATATCACAGTTGCTATATGAATCAAAATAACTGCAATAAGATATTTTTTCCCTAGTCTTGAGGTGGGAGATCTGCCGTGCAGATTTTTCAACGCATCGTATTTATAGCTGAAAAAAAAACGTGCAACTCTACACCTGTGATGACGTAAAGTGACCGAAATCTCAATTCAACAACAAACAACAGAAAGATTGCAGAGCTGAAAGACCTTTTACACACACTTATACTGCACGTTAAGAGTGTTGAAGGCAACACTTGAGGTACATTTTCCTGGCATGGCTCAGACGCACTGAACCATTTGAAAGGCGAGGCAAATGCCAATAAACACAAAGCAATCATCAGTGATCACAATCATTGCATGAGAATTGATTAACCTCATTGCAGCCCAACAATGCACTCATAGGGTATTCTGTGGCAGCACCTGAAACAGCTCAGCTAAACACCAAACCATCACATTTCTTGTAGGATTACTTCAACAAACTTCCAGACACTCATCAAATCATAGCCAAGAAGCTGTTCTTGGTGGATCACAGTAAAAAACTTTTTCTTGGTGTTTGGTTTATTTTGGCCTGTGCGTGTAGTTTTGCCCTGTCCTCAATCTTCAGTTTCTTTAATTATGGTTACAAAAGCACAAGCTGGGAGTTTATTCACTTGTCTAACCACGAATTTCAGCCATGAAATCAATTTACACAGCTTTGCCTTTTTCCAATCGTACAATTAGTTTTGTTTCTGCGTTGACCTCCCTCTACGATGTAGACCTTTTAATGGCCGCGTCAAAAGTTCACTCTCAGACTTCTGAAGCTGCCTGTGAAGAGCAGGGTGATCCATGACCCGTCTTTAAGTACAATTTCCTGTAGAAAAAGAATCCCCTAATTTCTTCTAACTCTGCCATTAGCTACCATAAGCATGACCGGCCCGTTACCTTTTGTTTGGGCTCCCTTGAAACCACTATCTATTAGGTGGCTCAAATCAAATCCCTGCAGCCTGAGTTTAATAAGAGAATATTTTTGCTCCTATATTTTAACCTTGTTATCCAATATCCTGTCCTTTTAGTCTGCAGTGTGTTTTCAGCACACAGAGAGACTCTGCCAGGGAGCGTGCGTCAGTTCACAACAGAGACCTGACATCCTGCTTCTTGGAGCACAAAAGTTCAAGCTTTCACAGCTTTTGTGATATTCTGCTTTACTGGGATTGTATTGCTGTATGTTGCATACATGTACAGGAGGTTTAAAAGTTTATTACTGACCATTATTTTTATTTTGGGTCTACCTGAGCACTGCCTAGATGTTTGTTGGGTTGCTTAATATGAGGTTTAAAGGCACAGTTTACCCCAAAATTAAAAATACATATTTGTCTTCCTACATGTAGTGTTATTCATCTATCTAGATTGTTTTGGGGTGAATTGCAGATTTGGCTGTTGGCTGTTGAGATCTCTCCGATATAATGGAACTAGATGGCACTCGGCTTGTGGTGCTCAAAGCAAGCTCAACCACACCTCTTTCTAGAAATCATGACCAGGTTACACAAGAGAATCCGCAGACATTGATGTTCATGTAGGCACTATTTTCTTTCTACTGTCTGCTAACTGTTTCACCGTGCAAAAGAAAGCATGCATTAGTGATGAACAGAAGGGCTCTGCGTTCATCCAAATATGCATGTATGCATAAATTATCCACCTAAACAAATTATTTGCTGCAACATAGAGACCCGCACCCGAACCGCTGCCCATCCCTGCAGGCCATATTACCTTTTAACTTATGTCAAACAGTGAAAGCTTCGCTGGTGATTTCTTTATTGTGTATAAGAAGCTTCAGTAATGTCAAATGTTTTCATGTGTGCAGTAATGTCACTTCAGCAAATATCATCAATATTTAAGCTATTAAAAACTGTAGTTATACATTTTTCAGGACAGAGGGAACTGTCTAGAGGAAACAGAATTATGTAATCAAAAGAGTTGTGCTGCTCTACCTTGTGCATAAGTGGGCACTCCTATTCTGCTCATAGCGTCTCACTCCCTGGGGAGATGCACCTTATTTCCCATCCGTACCTCTACTGGTCCCTGTAGGCTATATTACCCTTTAAATTATGTTAAACAGCACAAGCTTTCCAGGTGATTTCTTTATTGTGTGTAGTATTAATGTACAAGTGTTTTCTTTAACAATTTACTTTAATGATTAGCGAGGCTGCTTTCAGTTGCATTTCCATGTAAGCAGTAATGACACTGCAGCAAATACCATGGGACATTTAAGTAGCAAAACTGAAATACTCACAACCCAACCACTATTAATCAGAGTGTTCATTTTTATGAGCCAACCCATCCGATGCACAGATTAACTGCAGGCCTCGCATCAGCAGTGTGCTCATGAATGACAGGACACCATTAATGTTTACAACATTTTCACGAGCCTCCTGTGTTTTTCTCAGCCCTTTTCACACCACAAGCTGAGTAACATCTAATTCTATTATACTCAAGAGAAGGCAGAGTCCATGGCTGAAATCTCCAAACCCTGGCAACTCACACCAAAACAATCTAGATGGATAAACAGCACTACAGGTTAGAAGAAAAATATGTATTTTTGGTTTTGGGTTGAACTGTCCCTTTAATATGAGGCTGCTAAAACATCTGTGGCTTACTTTACTGGAAAGTGCACATTTAATTTTTCTGCATTATTATTTGAACCTCGGCAGGAATAATTTTGCAACTTTTCTTAGTTAACTCATTGTTACTCACAGTCATGAAATCTCTTTTGTAGCTGACAGACACATAACTACTGTAATGGGAATGAGGAAATTGAGTTGTGCATTTGATTTCAGCAACATCCACATAATGTGCCTCCTGGCCGAAAACTTTGTATTTCCACAAAGATAATTTTTGAGGATTGGAAGAAATGCATTTTTGCACACTGAAACAGTTTCATAAGCTTGTGAAATTTGCTCAGCTCGCAGAGCGGCGTGTAATTCTGCAGTGACAGAATAACTGAAAAATATCAAAACTGAAGTTACTAAGCACCAAGCACTCCAAGGCAGGAGGCTGTAACAGAGGGGCAGCAGAGTACTGTACATCTAATATTGCCGACATAACGGTCATGTTACCGTCTCATTTACTGTACTTCCCCATCCCGGGAAAGCTCTACCTCATATCTGCACTGCCTCTGAGGCTGTTGGGGAGACTTCTTAAAGTGGAGGAAACAAGAAACAAAGCGCAGTCCGAGGACATGGAGTGCAATCTTGAAATGGAAAACTGAAATGGGGAAAGGGTCTCTAGCTGAAATGTTATTTGGATGATAGCCTGCATAAGAAAGGAACTGTGTTTGGTTTCTCATTGAGAGTCACCAGCAGGGCTCATTGTGATAAGAAAATAAGTCTAATGTTACCTGATCTGGTATAATGTGGACCAATTACCACTCCATTGCACTTCATTACAGGACTGTAATAGGGCCGGGGGTCAGTGCTTGAGATGGAGTGGCAGAGGAAAATTGAGTCGTCATTGATAATATGATAAAAACTGACAGTGAGAGGCCCCTCCAACAAATTATTGAAATTTACAGTTGATAGGGAAACACTATAACCTCATTTGGTAAGCAGCTGGCAAGCACTTGTACAAAGCAGGTCCTCTAACAACAATGAGAGGCTTATGGAGAGAGGGAAATCCAAAACTATCACAGAATAGTTTTAAGGTCCTGCTCATTGGCTTCTGGCACTGGGTGTGCATGTATTCAGTTTTTTAGAAATATCTTAAGTCACACAAACTACCCCACTGAACAGTATTTTTCTCTTGAGAGCAGGTGGATTGTGGAAGCCATCATTATATGTTGCAACAATAACATGCTGACAAAAAAAAAATCTGGCTGGACAAACAAATCAAGCCTGAATGACATTATTTTCATTCTTAGCGTCTCTCCACGGTGGAATAGAGAAGTGCGGATGCTAACAAAATATAAAATCTCACAGTCTCTGTAAGCCACTGTGCTCTTGGAAAAGGTACGGCAATGATTTGTTTGCCTCCGTTAAAGTGCCTCCATTTGAGGCCCCTTGAATAAATAAATCAAATAAACTACCGTCAGACATACATTTTCAATCCATCAAGGTAATCAGATTCTGTTTACCTGAATGGGAACTATTCTAAAATGTTATTAAAAACTTAAATGGAGTTTAGGTGTGGAATAACTAGGCACAGGAAATGATGAGCAAACAGCAGGATAAGATTCCAATTACTATTAAACAAGCATTGCATTGACTAGTAAAGAGGAAAATAGCTTTGACATTTTCTACAGCCGGAGCTCCCACCTGACAGGCTTTGTCGTATAGGAGAGCACGGCAAATTCAATTCCTAGGCTTTGAGACCTGAGCTAGTCAAAGCTTTCTCCTCTAATGTTGCTTTAAGTCCCATTTTAACTTACTCGACGTGGTCAACATCCATTTGTATGGCTTAAAAATCCATACTTATTGTGTAAATAATTGTGCATATGTTAATAAATGTATCTGTGCCCATTTGATGGAACAATCAGAACAAATGTATCCGAGGTCCTCAAACTTACTGATACTTTTTTGATACCTCATGTTTAAAACGATACAATATCCATTTAATTATAGTATCAAATTTACCAAAGCAGTAAAAAAAAAAATCTAATTTAAGACCTCAGTTCAGTTTTTATTGTCCTGCCAGAAACCTGGCTTAGAGAAAAACACAGAGAATATTCCGTGACTTTTTCTGCACCAGCACTGAGAGGAAGTTGTTCATTTAAAAAAGGACAAAAATTATGCGATTTTGTGTGCCTAGGAATTTTTTTTCTTCTTGCCATGGTATCAAAAGAGGTATCAAGCATAGTTTTTTATACTAGTATTGTATCAAAGTAAAAAATTCTGGTATCTTGACAACTAGAAATATATATATTATAGATAAAGCAACATGAATTAAAACATTATAATCTGAATCCAATACAAGAGACGTAAAATGTGTGTTTTCCAGCTCACCGTAATTTCCCTGAAGCATTTACAATATGTCCCGACATTAAGAATTCAACAGGGCCATAAAGTCATTACCTTGTACTGAAGGAAATATAATTTATGAATCATTTAGAAGCCCAGCTAAGTTTATCTCACGTATCTAAATAGGCAATATATTGAGTGCA
The DNA here is from genome assembly GCA_027495735.1 of Lutjanus campechanus. Classification (NCBI taxonomy): domain Eukaryota; kingdom Metazoa; phylum Chordata; class Actinopteri; order Lutjaniformes; family Lutjanidae; genus Lutjanus; species Lutjanus campechanus. The sequence continues at coordinate 23,146 of JAJHUR010073856.1, forward strand.
TGCTTCATTGATCAAAACTGTTGTGGAACAACTTATCGAGCAACCATCTTTAACTACTATTTAAAGATCATTTTGCTTTCATCTACAGTCTCCACTCAGCTGAAATCACTTCAACATGATAAGACAGTCAATTTGGATGTCAGCTTTGGCTACAGTAATCACACTGGCCACTAGATAAGTGTGACTTTATTTATTTATATTGAGCCCTGTGCGTGTCTAGTTGAAGATAATAGTTTCATTTTCCAGAGAAAGTTTGCCAGCTACCCTCATTGTGGAGTAAATGTGACAGATTTCTGCTTCATTAGGATTCATCGGGCTGACAGAGATGGATTCGTAAGATGAATCAACAATAGCAAAAGCAATATGCAGGATTCCATGAATCTCTTTACTTCCCTTGTACTGGCTTAAATACGCGCTTTACAGCTCGAGATGTACAGATCACAGGTGACAGCAAGAGAATAAAAATGAACACTCTGAAAACTAAAGGTTCAAGAAAAGTTCCTCCAACATATCAAATGCCTTTTAAGCAATTTTCTATTCAAATTAAAGAAAAAAAACTCAGCTGTCTGAGTATTTTGAGTGGTATATTTGATGATAATTGAGGACTCCTGTAAGTGGAGGTAATTCAAACACTTCCTGTAAAACACTTTTAGAGGCCAACCATGCCTTTGGTGAAAAAGGTTTTGAATTTATCTTAAAATGGTGGTGGACAACAGAATGTGATTAAATCCAGCAGCTTTCCTGGAGATTGAATTGTTTTATGGTGTTATTATTCATAACAACTTAAGCTTCTTTAAAGGAAACTTAAAGGAGCTACTGGAGAATGTAAAGCAAGTTAAACATAGCTGGTGAACCTGACATTACATTCGTTAATTCATGCTTTAAATTCATTGCTGTTTTGTAGAAAAAGATAAGAGGTAGTATAACAACACTAACTGTGGTCAATTGTTGATGGTCAATGTGATACCAGCTGTAACCCAGTGGTTTTCAAACTGGGGTCTCAGGACCAACAGGTTGTAGGGGGTCATCAGCAAAAAGAGGAATAAAATATTTTAATGTTGGGACAACAGAGAAAGAAATACAGTTGGCTGTTTTGACTGATTGTAAATCATTTTATAGTGACTGTAGTTTAATCACTGATTGACTATGAAGACTTAATTTATTTTCAAACCTAAAAATAAATTACTCGGTGGGGGTTCTGTAAGACAAATGCTTTAAAATTGGGGTTTTTGCTCTAATGTGGATCTAGTGTGGAGTTCTTTGATAACAAAAAGTTTGCGAACCCCTGGAACCTCCATTAAACTGATTTATTAAGTTACTTGCTATCACCAGATGGTAGAGTCAGGTGACAGACCTGCTGATATCAAACTGGTCTGTTTCCAAAAGTTATCTGTGGCCTCTGGGTGACTATCTGTGACAGACTCCCATTGTTTTGCTAGTTGGCACAATGCCAGGTGGGATTGTTTGTTCAAGTTAGCAACAGTAACATCGAGAGGTAGAGAAGGTCACTGTCATTATCATGCTGCTTCATTACATATAACCAGAGTTAAAGCAGCACTGCTGGAGCATTAAGGAATATTTAATGGCATTTCTGCTTTAACTGTGTGAGACAGAGTTGAAGATGTCAGACAGCAAAGGTCATGAACCATGTGAAACGATAAAATCACGGGGCACCACCAGACATACGTTAATTAAATGCAGATTTGATGATGACATTGACTCCAAATTTGTTCTTATACAAGTTGGTCCAGCAGCCAGGCTGAACCAGCACTGGTCCTGTATGTGTCCTTTCAGAAACCGATAAAGGCTCCTTCACAGTTCCAGTGTGAACGGCCCATAAATGGATCCTTGTGGAACATTTTTTGGGGCTTTTCAAAATATCACCCAACCCGTTCCTACAGCGACTATTATGACAGTTTTTCTGGAAGTCACCTGAGGGGTTCATAAAGTGCTACATATGGAGGAACTGTGAAAGGGGCCTCCGAGAAGCTTTAATTTTTAAAATTAAAGTGCATACTTACAAAGATATTGCATTACAGAGCTTGTTATTACCACCACTGCCAGTGTAGCATGGGGATTTTGCACTTCCACAATAAGGCACAAGAGGTCAGAGCTCCACTACAAATACTATGAAATACCTTGGCACCTCATCCACAGCTACTGTATGCCAGACATGCACTATTCATCGTTATCATGAAGGCCATTGCCTGAAAGATGTCTGTTGAAATAAGTTTGCTTAAAACATCATTACAAATCCAATTAATAGTGTCATTAAACTAGATGAAAAGAGTGACAACATTGTGTGATTTAAAATACAGAAAGCCTGCAGCTGAATACCAGGTAGCAATCTATCTTGTCAGCGATGTTTAAATGTAGACATTATTGAGGAAGGTACTGCTATGGGCTTTACCGACTGGCATAAGCTATATTGTTATATCACACTTACAGTAATTATCAGATAGATTCTTAAAAATCAGGGGAGAAGCTTTTTTAATATATTTAGCTCGAGAGCATGTCTGATTTTTGTTTGTTACCACCAGTAATAATATATCCATTATTTAAAATCTGATATGAACAGTACATTTTAAAATTCATAAGGTAAGGCTCGCTGTAAGTTGATCTTGTCATGGCTGTTTTTATTGAATCCCTCTGTCCACAGTACATGGCATGTATGTGTGACCGGGTCCATCTCTACTAAGAGTTCACTTCCAGCACACAAAGACAACATACTAAGGTTCATGCCATGAGAGGATCAACGGGGCAGGAGGAACTGACTTACTGGAATTTACCAGCTGGTCAGTGAAATGTTTTGTGAATGTTGTTTGAGAGAGGCTCCTGTCAGTGTCTCTCTGAGCAGAGTACAAGTGAATGAAGACACTGGGTTAAATTTAAAGACCCCTGTTAGCATATACACTTCAAAATGCACAACGCTTTAATTATAGCAAACAGACCAAAATTTTTTTTTTTTTCAACACAAAAATGTGCATTTTTTTGTATGTAGAGCTTGTTGTTATTCATTTAATTTATTTCATAGTAATGTGTGTTTATATTTCCAAGGGATATCATTATTTTTTCGTATCCTGCATTTTTAAAAGAATGCAAGGCACAACATATATAAATACAATAATACAATTTTCTGCCTATAAACAAGTCACAGAACGGGTCCCTGTCTGTGTGATTATTAAGGGTAGGTAGAAAGGGGGGCAGAAAGATACAGTGTGTTCAATATTTATTTCATTTGTTTTTATTACAAAATCCGTACAGCCATGTAAAAGAAGTCACTTTTTTGTGTTGAAATATTGCATGTAGCTATGGTAGCTCTAAAAGAAAATAATAGCTGGCAGTACTTCATTTGTTAACCTTCCAGTGACTCCATGATTGACTATAACAAACAGAACTAACAAAGACTTCTGCAGACTGTTGCACAGAAAGATAATGCAGATGTGAAAACTAGACCTAGACAGTGTTGAGTCAAGTTGTGAATTGCACTTCCTTCATCATTAAACAAGCTTATTTTTGCAACCAAAGCATCATCAGGCAGCAAGCAAGTGTCCAAAGAGCCAAAGTCCATAATTTCCATAATTTGGATACAAATGCTGCTTCAAGCTAGGGCTAGGCAATATAAAAAATCTCAATATACTGCAATATACAATATTTATCTTTTTATATATATTCTCTCTAAAACAACAATGTAAATTCTCAAATAATGCAAACATATGATGATCTTATAGCCAAGACACCTAGGAGATAAACTAAAACAACATTGTTAATTTCAAAACTAGTTAGCTAACTCGATCACGTTGTTTTACCCAGCGAGTTTTGCTGAATACTGATACATGGAATATTTTTTAAGGGAGTCAGTCTCTACCTCAGAATTAACCCTTCTTTAAAACACTGATGTTAACTAATATTTTTGCCTGATTTTTTCACCTCTCAAAATTGGACTGAAATTTTCCTTAGGGTCATTAAATATACTAAATTACCACATACAATCTTATAAAATGTTAATACAGCATGTACATGCTGGCTGGTGTATCAACATTTTAACAGTTTTCAAGCAAATAATTTTGGTCCACTCGCAGACTGAGTGCCACATATCCTAACCCCACAGGGGAACATGAATACCAGTATCCCATTAAAGCTAATCTGTTGTCTCGTTTTGCTGTCAGAAAATGTCCTCCATCTGACACGCCGTTCCCATTTTCTCCTCCATCATTGATGACATTGACACTGAGAGGATTACAAGGTAAATCAATAAACACCACCGGCTTCATGAATGAGCACAAGTCTCAGTGAACTGATACCTTCACACCAGGTTAGGTCTATTTACCAGTCCTCACAGGGATCTCCAGGGCCCGTTCTCTATAGTTTAGATTAGATGTCAGCATGCTTAACAATGAGAAGACACCTCACTGCTCTACAGCACAAATCCACATTGTGTTGGTCAATCACGAGGTGAACATCAGCTCCATGTTTAAGCAGGGAGAGACACAACAAGCATGTAAACTACCCAGAAATCAATGTTGATAATATTTAACACAATAGAGTCTTTGTTATCGTGTTCACCCCCTCTGCTTTTCTCTTTAATAATCTTTAATATCTTCACATGTATCCTGGTTAAAGACTTATTACTCATACTACACTATAAATGAATGTCTTCAACTAGATATTCCTCACTTACTGCAACTTTAGCAACTTAATATTTTTCAGCTGGAAAGTAGATCTCTAACTTTCAGCAAATGGCATGGGACAAGAAGAGGCAAGACTGCCGACCAGACAGACGAGCGTTCCACTCTCCAGCTCTTAACAAGCATAGTAATACATCAGTCAAAAGCAATAATTTTACTATTAATGAAATTCCAATTTGCCTTCAGTGCATTTCACGTTGACATTTTCCACATTGCAACAGTGCTTTGATAAAGTTTTTAAAATGCAAAAACGCATCTAAGAGGCTAAAGACCAGCCCGGGTGTCAGCGTGCCTGGCAGAGGACTATGGTACTTAATTTTTATCGCCATGTGCCCGGGGCATTGAAAGCCTGAATGTTAACATTGGCTCCATTTTCATTATCATCATATGATTATGGATTTTACTGCATTTAGCTGATAATACAACTAGGAGCTCACCTTAAAAGAAGTTGCTCGGAGGTTTCATTTCTGCCCAAATGAAATTTTCATTTGACAAACAAGTATAATTAGGCTGCACTTCTTGTTCAGTGTCAGTCTGTTTTCTGATTGAACTTAGACCAATTTGCTGCCACTAAATGAGTTTGAATAATTTCCATTCTGAATGTCTTGGGGACATTAGCTTTAGGAGTGCTAAGTGGCAGCATGCTTTTTGAAGTTGCTGATTATTTGATGCCACCCCTGTCTACCTATACGTTTTTGAGCTTACTTCAAAGTTAACAAGGAAATAGCCTACCTTGGAGTACAATGAGAATTTGAAAGTGTTTTTGGCCAGGTCTGGGAGGCAAAGTGAAAATTACTTTAATAAGTGTGTAATACACTTCGTTAGCTTCAATGCTCTTTGCTTCTTCACTTTATTTCTTTCATGTGGCCACTTTTATTGTACTGAATGAGCGGATTTGTTTCTGTTGAAACTGTACACCTAATAACTAATGTTGCAGTATCAGTTTCATTAAACCTGCTAATTATAAATTAATACATTATGAATTATGAGAAGTGCTACAGCTGGCTCTCACTCTCTCTGTCTCTCTGTTATTGATAATAATGTGACACAAGAATGTTTAGTATACATCCGAACAAGTGGTAAAGCTGGTAACTACTGGTAGGCAGTTACACCAAGTGTTTATTTACCATAACACAATAACAATAAATATATTAGGTACAAAACTGTTGCAGATTATTTACTATTAATAGCTCTGTAAGCCTCTGCAGCCACAAGATGAGAAACAGCAGACCACTATGGATGGCAGAGAAAAGTGGGGTTATTTGTATATTTTCCCCTAATGGATTTGGTAGATGACCTAAAATCTGAGTAACAGCTATTTCAGTAGGGGTAATCCAGTCATCCTCAAAAAAAAATAAATAAACACCAATGTGGAGCGAAATTGAACGAGAGAAATGGAGTGAACAAAATGGGTGAGGGCAAAAGAAAGAGAGGATCACAAATAAAGCTCAACGTAGGATTGATGAGAGGAAATGGGGATTTTGACAATGTGATTAAGTAATGGTTTCAAAATATGGAAGCAACGGTAAAAAGGGAATAATTTACTCTAGTTTAAGAGCACTGCATGTCAATGAAGGGCGGAATTACATTTCATTATCATAAATAAGGAAAACCAAACTGTGGCTTAGTTGTGAGGAGTTTACAAGCTGGTGAGGCAAAGACTCAAACCCAGATCCTCCAACACAGCTCGAAATGTTTCTGCTAGACTTTCTTTTGTTGGCTGCATTTCAACATTTTGGTCGTGCAGCAGAATAATGTGGACAGCATTGAACAGTTTAACAATAATAAACACTTAAACAGATGAAATCACTGTTTGGTTAATTAAATTCAGGCTGCAACTCACGGTTACGTTCATTATTGATTAATTTGTTGATTATTTTCTTGATTAATTGATTAATTCTTTGGACAATAAAATGTCAGAAAATGTTGATCAGTGTTTTCTAAAGCCGAAGATGACACCCTCAAATATCTTCTTACTGACTCACTTGGTGATTCATTCAATAGTTGATTAATAATCGATTAATCAATTAATCATTGCAGCTCTAGATTAAGCATGTTGTTTTATAAGATTGAAAACATGTATTTTCAAGGCAAGAAATCCTGTCTCATTAAATGATCAAATCTATTTTCCATGCCTTTCAGGGTTCCAAATCCTGCTAAGAAACACAAGATCGAGCTCTATCCGGTTTCCATGTTCCCAAAGTGGCATTAAATAACAGAGCTACACACAGAGTATTGGCGGTTTACAGTGCAGAGGACGATTGAACTAACATGACAAAGGGCTCAGAGACCACTACAAAGTGAAGATAATGCTGAGGACTTGACTCAAAAGGCAGAATTACTGTGGATCCAAAAGGATTGCAGAACATCTGTGTTTCATTTGCATTGTGCTCACTTTTCCAAGGAACGAAAAACTCCAAACTTGTACAACAAGCTGACTTGCACAACAATACTGTGGGGCTTTGTCTAGTATCAATCACTCAATGAAAATATTACAGAGTAGGAAACATGCCTTAACAAACAGGAGTATGCTCACCCCTCCAAACAAAAACCAAAAGGCAGGTGCTGAGCTGAAAGTGAGCAAATCAAGAAATAAACAAATTAATGGTTCGCAAACTGCACGGCTCCCATGTCCACGTATTTAAGGGACCAAAACAGTGATGTTTCGACACTGCTCTTTCTCAGAAAGTCTGTTCATTTGTTTATTGAGAACATGTCTTCCAATTGATCACTTCAACAACAAAGCAAGTCAAAATAAACATCGTTTAAGCTACATTACAGTGCTGTTTTTTCTTGATTGCACAGTTAATTTGGACTGTTTTTACTGGGGTTTTATAACAACATCTAAGTACCTAACTGATTGTAGATACCATCCAGTGTGTATTTGGCTGTTTAATATCAAACTTAGATTTATCTGCATTTTTAGGAACAAGTCACATATAAAGTCGAAGCTCTTACTGTACTATCTATTAGGTAAAAAAAACGTACACTAAATAATGACATATTATCAAAACCAGCATGTTGGTTTTAAGTTCTTGCACCTAATGTGGTAATTAAGTTTTTTAACAGGCATAAATCATATAACAATGCTGTTGCCCTGTTTTCCTTTTTTGTGTCCATTCATTAGCTGAATTTCTTTAAACAGAGGCGCCATCCAATTATCATTATGAATTCTGTGTCAAAAAGCTGTGAAAAACATTTCTACACACTACAGGACCTGAGAGCAAAGAATTTTAATTGACATGCTGAAATTTTATGCATGATCCCTATGTCTGGGCTAATTCTATGCCAGAAAGTGTTGACTTTTGCTGGTTTTACATCTGCCATAATGATTACCAAGAGCTCCACTGCATCGTGCAGACAGGCAGATTGCCGCTGTGTGTTCATCTACCTGGTTTTGACATCTTGGTGCTGCATGCCAGAACGTTTTTTAAAATCTTTGGGGAAGACTCAGTATGTCTCAGCAAGAAGCAACACAAACTCCTGTTCTCCGCCACACACAGTAAGGTCTCATTAGTTGACAAGAATTAAAAGACACTGACAGTTTCAGCTCTAACACCAAGTCAAAGATGTGAATTCTATACATTTTACTGGATATTAAACACTTAAATCTGACCATCATCACAATTCGTTGTTTTTTAATTTATGCTTTGACTTGGCAGCTTGTTGCCTGGCCCTCTGCTTTTGCACTCAGTATCTGATATCAATCAGTTTACTCTGTAACTTATGAAATTTCCCAGAAAACTGCTCTCCCATTGGGTGAGGACCAGAGGTGGTATGCAGCTGAGAGTTCAGAGCTGGAAATGAAAGCGCCTATCTATGATTACTATGTTTTAACAACACTGTAATAATAATGCATGCATCTAAATGTAAATGATTTAATTGTACTAATGCAACAATACAAGCAGTCTGAAAATTACATCAGCCTCAAAAGGTCGAAAATGTTTTTGAATCAAATCAATTTACTGAACAGTAACAACAGGACACACAGGTGAATTAAAAATTGATCAAAATGAGCTTTCAATTTCAATAATCAAACTGAAAGGCAGAATCGGCATCTGTCCCAGTGTTTATTTATCTCCTCATCCCTACTTGCAGCGTCTGGCAGAGGAAGAACAACACTACAGAGCGACACAGTGTAACTTCTTGACCAAAAACCAAGGATCTGTTGATCTTTACAAATCAAGACTTGATAGTCTAACAATGGCATAGCTGTCAGTGCAAAAAGAAGAAAAAAGAAATTTAAATTGAATTAAATTGTGCCTGTAAAATTCAAAGTCAGAGAATCCTGACACCCCTAATTCTTATATCAAAATCCAATCATGTTTTCTTCCTGTATGGCAAAATATGACATGCTTGAACCAACCAATTCTGACCAATACTATCATGACATCCACCCATTCATCAATCTTCATCTTTTTTCAGCACAGAGCTATTCTTTAGTTCGCTAGCTAGCAACAACATGGTGCACTGGGTTATAACACACCTGCTTTTCAACATTCAAGTTGAATTCCTTCCAATGTTATACATGGCCTGCTTATCCTGTATTACATGGAAATACATCACAATACGAAGTTAAATACTCTGGAAATGCTGTTTCATCTAAACTTTAGTGGGTCTTTCATTTATTTTGACCCATGAGTGGTGCATATTTCACATTTTTGGATTTACATACACTAACGTGTCAGTTATAAAGCAAATGATAATGTAAATGAAATATCTGAAAGTACGATGATTAGATTACATATCATCCTCATCTACCTTTCATGATCTACCTTCGCTCACTAACTGTAACACAAACAAAAAGTTTTTTAGAAGTAATTAGAGCAAGTCAGAGGTGATTTGTCATCTCCCCTGGTAAGGATTTTCAAAGATTAAATCTCTCTTAACCCACTCCACAAACACAAACAGAGTGATAAAGCCAAAATCAGATTTCGGTATCTGTAGCCCACAGTTTGCATCCCTATCCATAGGAAAGCTGCTTAGCCTTGGCAACTAGCACATATGTGAATTGCTCCAGAGTGCAAGAAACCTCTGAACCGAGCAGTTAGCAGCATTAATGAATAAATGAGAAGAAACAATGCAAATGATTTATAGCCATAATTACTGAAGGCCTCAAGATCCGACAGTTTAAGTAGCCTTTTCATCATTAAAAGCGGAGCTGATCACATGCAATTTCTGGTGGGAGTTTACTCAGCTTCAATATTCAACATTCTCCCTCCATTCAGATCTATGGCTAAATCCCAGGTGAGTGACAGGTGCCAGCTACAGGGCTGTTAGGAGAGAGCGTTTGTTGATATAACCGTGTTTTCCTCTCTTTGAGCGACTGATCTGCAAAGGTACACATAAAGGCCCTCCTTCAGCAATGTACACAGAGCACTTCGAAAGGAGTACATAAAAATGTCTCCCCCCCAACTCTCCCTGCAACATTAAACAGTGTGGAGGGGGTGCAGTGGGAGGCATGTGGGGGAGGCTGGGGGACTCAAACAAACGCTGGAGAGTGGCAAGTTTGCATTTGCCCATACCAACAAGCTCCTATCTCATTAACAAACCGCTGAAATAAAAGAGTGCTTTTTTGGCTCACAGCTATAAAAAAAAATTATCATAGTGATGATGTTCCTCAGCCGTCAACAGAGCTGTGATAACGTTGTTTGATGATGACTTTCCCATGAATGTTAAGCAGCCGCCGCGGCAGAGGAAAGGAGCTTATCAGCGTCTAATGCCCATCTCTAATTCCTGCCCTTCTTGAACTAGCCATTTTCTAACAGCGTTAACTGTCAAATTTACATCCCGTCTTAATGCCACTAAAGAGTACGGGGGATGAAGAGTAAATGACAGCAGTGTAATGAGGAAGGCAAGGCATTCCTTCTCCCACTTTCTCTCCCCCTCTCTTTCTCTAAGGAGAAGGAGATTTCCACAATATGGGGGCTTTTTTTCCTCCTCCGGTGCCATGATGCCATGATGGAGAGCTTACCTGTGAACTTACTGGAGGTGCACATGGGCTTAATTAGCTGTGGGCTCTTGTGTGAAGGAGGGAAAATAGATTGTTTTGAATGCATTACAAATAAACACAATGCATGAAAATGATGCACACCGGGAGATTTTGGAAAATGAGCATTATATAAGTGCAGGATATCTGCAGTTGGTTTTGAAACTTGTGGTAGAATGGATCAACTTGAAAAACTGCCAGTTATAATATGTATATATTAATGTATATTTAAGTTCGACTAGCAATCACAGTGGTTTTTTGCTAAGACAAGGCGGGTTGATTTTCAGTGAAACATTTACGCATTCCTTAGCATCAATAAAACATAAAAATTACACATTATTATTTAGATTTTTGAGTAACAATAATGATGCCGGTCTGTAGTTTACGTGGTTAGTACAGTTTACTGGCTGAAGTAAATGATAGACATCCTGTTCCCAATCTCTACCAAACGCCTTTTCCGTGTTGTATTATTAGTCCTTGGTGCCTAGTGCACATAATGAAACAAAACAATGAATTACATCAGTATTTTGATTCAATACAACCGAGCATTTCTTATCAGGAAACTCACCACTTTCATTTTCTGTTTTTAAATTGGCATTTTGTCCATTAAGTCAATTAAAAATGCTGAACTATTTGCAGGAGACAATCGCTTCTGACATTCACATAAAATAATGGGAAAATTGCCACAGCTTCATTGTAAAAGCAAATTTAGTTTTAAATTGATAGGGTGTAACCTTTTTATATATACGTATGTGTGTATATATAGTGGTACGTACTTTTTAATTTAATTATTTATTATAATAAAATCATCCAGTAAGCCCACACTGTCCTATCAGGAGGTGACGACAGAAACCATTTCATATATAGGAGGGAAAAAAAATCATGCTTTCACATCAAGCACAGAATCAGTCGTAAGTGGGACATTTTATCTATTTTCTTCTCATTACTGTGATTGTGTGATTTATAATTTCTACAATAAATTCCCAGATAATGTGCTTGCCTCTTTCCTAAGGAAGCCTTTGTATTTATGCATACTTCTGCTCCTTTTATGCAAATGAGACAAGTTGAAAGTTTTCTAATGTCTGCATGTAATTTAAGATGGCATTTAAGCCTCCTACCCTAGATGCTATCATCATAATTAATTCATCAGGTAATATTTCCCATTATTCCAAGGCATTATTTTATGTCAGGCAAAGTAATGAATCGCTATGAGAGCACACACACACACACACACACACTATTTAGCTACAAATACAACACTGTCTGCAGTGTGAATTATACAGGGGACTGCAGGAAATTATAGAAAGGGAATATTAAAAAATTACACAATCAGCCGTGGAATTGGATAAAATATGGACTGAGTGCTTGTGTAAAAGTAAATGTGATTTTTTCATAGTTTTACTTGGACTAGCGAAAGACATGCCATGTCATTGTGTCCTGAGGTTTTTACTCAATCAGTGAGGGGAATTCAATATTCAATCTCCCTTCTCACGCAGGAACATTGGAATAAAGATAAACAGAAGAAAGGTTGTACCTTCCATCTATGCTGTCATAATCAACCATGCAAGTGAACCTATGAATATGTAGTCCATTTCATCTGAGGGGTCGGACTCTGGTAGGGCAGGCCAGCCGAGATTAAATCTCAGCTCATCTGATTGGACCATATAAAGATTCAGACTGAGCTAATTTCATGCCGATCTGGTTGCCTCCTGTGAAACTATCCAAAAGGCAAGAGGCTATAATGATTTGGCAAGGAAGAGACAACAGATAAATGGTGAAATGAAGTTGAAGGGCCTTCTTACCTTTGAGAAGAAATATTTCAATTTAAATGTATCACTTTATCAGGGTAAAGTCCTCCAGCTTTGCAGCTCAGAGATTACACCAATTAAACATCAAATATAGTGAACTAACTGCAAATGAGCAAATGCCTTGTGTGCTCTTGTTTAAAGACTGGCATTATACTGTTCAGAGACATTCACTTACAACTACAATTAGCTAAATCTGCTGCGGTTCAAAACAGTTCCCCACAGGCCGTAAACACATCTGGTATTATTGGTCAACAATTCCAAAACTGTGACTTGATTGATGGTTTTCGCTATTTAGTTGGGTAAGGCTACATTTTTTACAGGTTAGATCAAATACTATACAGTACATGCATTTTACTGTACAGTATATGTGTATCATATAGTGTGTAATACACATATGATGCAATAAAATGTACATAATATCCTTTATTGCCATATGGAGGAAGTATATACTTTAAATAATACACTCTCAATATATGCACATTAATCCACCTCTGTAAATTAATGTATTATTCATACAGTTGTACATACTGTGGACAATGAGTTGTCCAGCGCTTACCTTTATATAATAGCTGTTTGTTTGATTATATTTGTTACGCTGAGTGTTTATATCTTTATCGTCCACTCCATGTCTTTATTGTTCTGATTTTTCAAAGTCTATTGTGAAAGATTCAGGGGAAATTATTGGCAGAACATTGCAATTTAAAAAAAAAAAACTATTAGCGAATAATCTCCTGAAAATAAAAATCATTGTGTTTTTATTTATATCTACAAAGAGCGCAAGTCCTCTTCCACAGAGTTTGCCATGTTGCATCACCATGATTCAAGATTAGCCCAGAATGGACAACCAAACATTGGCTCTAGATTCGGCCTTTTGAGTTTTTTGTGACTCTCACAGCCACTGCAGCTCCTCCAAGAGTCTGCAAGCTCACAGCTAGATGCCACTAAATCCTACACACTGGTCATTAAATGAGTACATCCTCCATGTTGGGATCAGCTAACTTTACTATGTTATTTTTTGCATTAAACAGAGTCATTTGCATCTTAAAGGTGGTGCAATAAGTCAATCATGAAAATAATCATTGAATTTTTGGAGCCAATGTTTTGATCTTCTATTTCGAGGCGGTTCAGGTGGCTAAATATTCCTGCTATTCCAAAGGTGAAATGGTAATACTCATGATGTTAGGGATGCACGATAATATTGGCATGTCATCATAATCCGCCGATAAAGGCTTTAAAATGAAATATCATATCCCAATCGTATCGGCCCATAATGAACATTTCTGCTGCTATGATAGGCTAATAAGATAATGCTTTAATTATGCACATATAATGCAAGTATGACTGCAGTGTGGAGGTTTTTTCAAGTAAACTGAGAGCAAGGTTTACCGTTTGCAATGATCACTCAGCATCAGTAATTCAAGGAGGAGCAAAATCGCATTTCTTCAACACTACAAATTTAACTTCCCATCTTAAGAGCTGTCATCCTGATCATCAAGATGAATTTGTGAAGAATAAAGAGAAACAGGCACCAGTTAAGAGAAACTGTCTGCTGCAGTTTTCTTATTTTGTCCAGTGAATGTGTACATTTTGAAAAGCATTGTATTTCATGTCAGCATCAGCCAGTGGGCCATCACGATAAGAACAGGTATAATAATATGTGAATTTCATTATAGGAGAGACTTGATGCTCTCTGTAATTAGATGGACAAAAACATGTGCATATATCAGTATCAGCAATTGTCCAAAACGAGTTGGAAAATATCAGCAAAAATCCAACATCATGCATCCTTATCTGACGTTCATATATCAGCACAGGGATCACCTGACTTAGTGTTGGTAAACCAGGAAATGTCCAGAGGACACAGCACTGCTTTGTCTCCAACCATTTTCGCACTCTGCAGTTTGCTTCCGCTGAGCTCTGCCTGTGGGCACAATAGATTTGACACAAGAGTGCTGATGAATCTCATCAGTTTAATGTGTTTATGCTCGCTAAGCCCTAAAAGCTTATTGCTGTTCAATGGAGTGCTACAAAGTTACCTAATTTCCCCCCTGGTTGTCTCTCAGCATGCTGGCACCATAGACTCCCAATAACACGATGTACTCTGCAACCTGTGGAAGACAGAAGGCACGCTGTGTCTCAATGATTTGTGTTATCGGGCAGAGAATAGACCTTGACAGAAATACAGTGAGCACAGATATTACTGTTTTTTCCACCTTAAATTCAGCCCATGACTGTCTCTCTCCCTCCACATTGATCCCTTTTTACAGCCTTTTCACAGTAAGTGCTTTAGTCTTATCTCCACTGCCCCCACCTCGCCTGTCTCATATTCTAACCAATGAGGCTGGCTGCCTATATGACAGCTAACACCCAGTATTAATTAAAATGTCATGCCTCCAAATCAATATTGTAAAACAGTTCAAACACAACTCATCGCCACTGCTGTGATAAGTGCTTTTGGGTGACAGGTAAGTCCAAAGAAAGAGATGCAGGAGAATGGTATGACGGAATAATCCAGAGAGAACATGTAACATTAAAATGTATGACCCCCCTATGTGTTACTTCATCACTCACAATTGCAAATTATCCACACTGTCATGAAGTGTGCTGCGCTAAACTGACAGATCCATAAGTCAGCAGCAACAGGCCAGGAGGCTCAACGCGAGAACTCTTTAGCTTCAGATGTCTGACTGCAATGCGTTAAAAGAGACTAATACACACTCATTTGGGAAGGAGGCTGTCAGAGGGGGGATTTATCAGTGCTACTAAAATAGCTGCAATCCATCTGATTACGTTCACGTGAACCCTGCTTGGTTAGGACAAAAATACACACACACAAAAAAAGGATGCAGCTTATTAACACTTTTTGCAGTGGACTTCTGTGACACAAGGTGTAGGGCTTTTGCCATGAAAAGTTTCCATGAAGAAAGTCAATAAAACGCAGAACTACTGGCGTTTTTTGCAATATTCGAACCATTATGGGCGACAAATAGGGTTGATTCAAAACTTTGTGAGGCTGTACGTGTTCACACATACTCATTGAAAGACATTGTTCAAAAGCAATGCTCGGGATATGGATAGAATGTGACAAATTCTGTCAGAGTAAATATGGTTTAATAAATGAATTAGCTTCATAAATAATGGCTGTAATGACATTTTAGGGGACAATAAGCCTAAGCGTTGTCAGGAAATAGTTGATGTATGAGTTTCATGCCTCAGCGGTTCCTCAAAATGAATAGGCTTGGGAAGATAGCAGGGGCCTGCAACCAGCCTATTTCCTCGAATTATCTACTTGTTGTCAATTTGCACAGTGGAATTACACATGCAAATTGAACTGCCTGCACAAACACCACTTGGAGATGATAAAAACAAATTAACAAAGGCTATAGAAGGAGGATTTATTTCACTGGCTAACCCAGGTCAAGCAATACATGTATTTTACAATTGTGTGTACCCAATTTTGGTGTAATTATATCAGCAAATTATTCTTTGTAATCTTATTATTTTTTTCCCAACCTTCTCCTTACACACATAATTAACTTCCTTCATACCCTCATGAAAAAAAAAATCAGCTTGCCTCTCCATCACAGTAACACACTTTAATCTGATTTGGGGTTCATTCTCGTCACCTTTTTGCAGCTGGAATCCAGAGGAAGGTGAGGGGGTCAACAGTTTAGTGACACTGTTTAGTGTAAGCGCCTGGTAAAGGAGCAGACAAATCTACATAGCAGAAGTCACAATGTTAAAATATATATAATCACCTCTTAACATCATCCCTCATATTGGGGAGGAAATTAAGAGTCCCCGGACCTCCACGTTTGCTATTAGATATCTCATTTACTTTGTACACACAGTGCTAATCTGCACTAATGAATTCTGCCACACCAAGCCAGATCGAGATGACTTAAAATTATTACCACTTCCACAGATATGCCTTTCCTCATTTGAGGCTCAATTTGGCTGGCTCGCAAAAACAGTCTGTCACAGTAAGATACTAATAATTAGGGTTTTAAGATGATTAGTTTATCTCTGTGCTCTTACAGTCCTGCCTCTTATCCACCATGGCCAAAACTTAATAAGAGGCTCTAAGTTTTAAACAGCCAACTCCAAATTACCAAGAAATGACGGAAATAATGAACTGGAGCACATGCCAGGGAGAGAGACACAGAGAGAGGGGGGGAGACACACAGAGATGGATGGTGGGAAAGCTGAGAGACATTAATTCAAGTGTGAAATAGAACACAAAGTCTAGTAATCAATAAGGAAATGATTCAGACCTGTAATGCCAAAATTGTTTAGTATTAACAGGACTTTGTGACTCTCATTTACCTTCAGACTCTGCCGTGCTCATCAACTTGTCACACAAGTAATTAAAGTCACGATAATGCTGAGTGAGTGATACCAGTTAATGGTTGCATATTTTAGAGGATGAGATAGAGATTTTACATGTTCCAGATGACATTCAATATAGCTGGAGCCTTATCAGCCCAGTTTAATATGCGCTGCATTTTGCAAAGCTGAACTGTGTAAATCTCTCATCTTAGGGTACAGGAGGGTCAAGGAGAGTGCAAGGTCTCCAGGTTTTGTTTTTAACATTTGGGCCACAAGACAGGGCTGGGTATCAAACCCAAAATACAAATCATGGTCTGGTTTTCTTATTCTTTTATCAGACAGTTTCTGATTTAGGGCTGCACTTTAATATGATTTTCATTATGAATTAACCTGTCAATTGTAATAAATTAACTGACTAATTGTCCAGTCTATAAAATATCAAAAATAGTGAAATATGCCAGACGCCAATTTCCAGCACCCAAATGATATGTTCAAATATCATGTCTCATTGACAGTCCAAAAGATTCAACAGACCTTTCTCACAACAGCTATATTCACATGAAAAAGTCGGGTAAACACAGGTATTACCGATGACAGTAATTAAGATCCTGTTTAATTAGTACAGCACAAATGCACAATAGCAGCACCCCAACTGTGTCTGAACTGAATAGAACATAGCCATAATTAGTATCTTAAATAACACCTGTATTTACCCCACTACTTCATGTCAAAATTGCTGTTGTGAAAAGGGTCTATGTTAAATTAATTCTTTTTTTTGTTCACAGTGAAAGAGGTGAAAGGCAGCAAGTACTGAAATAATGTTTGTTGTTTTTATTTTACAAATTGAACCCAATAGATTGAAGTGATAACTCAGTTATCAAACATTTTCAATTAAGTTTCTGACCATGGATTAATTGTGCAATTGGACAGTTGTTTCAACATGATCTGCTTTAAATCACAATTTTGTCAATTTTAGATTGTTCTTTATTGAGGCAAAGCTGTAACTTTGTAACAGGTAATATTTGAGAAGTCTGCTCTATTCTGTTGAAGTTAAAGCATAACAAGGCATGAAAGAAATAGAGTTACCAAAAAAGTATTGTTTTTAGCCTGGGAACCAGACAAATCTGTCAAGCTTATATTTTTTATTTGCTCTGGCAGATAATCAACATCTGTGAATTAGTCTGGTGATGCCACGCTGTATTGTTTTGGCATTGGCTCCAATATCAGATATCAGGACTGAATATTTCTATTCTATTCCTATCCAGACCTATGCAAAACTGCTGGTTTTCCTGAAATACCTTTTGGTTTTGAAACTTCTTTCCCTTCCATATACATTGTACAGCATACCAGACCCTGGCTATTGACCTTTTTATATATACATTGGTGTTATAGGTCTAACTCTTTATTCTACATTTATATGACACACAAAAATACAGGCTATAATTTATGTAGATTATTGGCTTTGCAATAAGATGCAACCAAAAGAAAGCCTAATGTGAATGAGTGTGAAAGAGCAATTTAAGGGTAGATGTGCCTGTGCCAGTGCCAGGGGCTATACAAGATTTGCATGCTAATCATTCTAATAATAATGTAATGCCCAGAGCACTCTGAGCAAATTGCGAACCATTGGTCATAGAAGGAAGCTTATCTCGCCGAGAACATGACACAAATATAGGTTAACATTTGAATGATTCCTGGTAATTCACGGACCTGTCAGTAGCCTGGCTCACCTCAATTAGAAATGCTCCACAGCCTGCTCTTGACTTTAGTTCACTGCTAAAACTAGCTTAAATTCTTAGAACTCCTTATATTTGTTACACACCTCTATTCAGACCTGTAAATGTCACTATAACAAATACATTTGCACCATAAAACCGCTCTGCTAGCCAAAAACCTCAACTTAAACCGTAAAATGTTATCCGTTGATCCTACCAAAACAGCCAATAAGAGCTTTCGTCTCGTCCTCGTGCTCCGCTGTTCAGCCTTTGTGAGTACAGTTCTGATTGGATAATACGCTCAACGTACGCGCTATCAGCCAATCGGTGCTTTCTTACAGGAAACGTCACACTGTTTACCCGGAAATGAGAGCGTGCTCCAGCAACAGCTGTAAACATCTATTATTTGGCGATTTCTGACCTTTTTACGTGCAGTTAAATGATAAATCATAATATAATCTGACTGTATACTCCTGAATCGGGATGTATAGCGGACTCCTGCCGAAAGGTTTAACCGAAGACGACCTCAGTCCTGACGACGAGGAGGATGAACAGGAGGATGATGTTGAGGAGAGGAGGAGGGAGGGTGAAAAGTTGAGCTCTTCCCGAGGAAACACAGACTCAGTGGTGGAAGCACAGTCGACTCAAGCTGCCAGTGATGCAGACAGTGATGCCCCGACATGCAGTATGCCTGGTATATCCCAGGAAATGTGGCAAGTATGTCAATTTTACATGCAGTGAGCTGAGGTTAGCGTTCAGTCTGTGAAATACAAGCTAACAAGCTAACTAGAGTGCCTGTTGTGTATCTGAAGGTGAGGGCTTATTCTTAAAGAAATTAAATACTGACATTTATAGTATCTGTTGCATCTCCAGCCCTGCTTGATCTTGAGCTAATAAAATGTGATTAAAGACATGTTTTTGAAGCCCTGTTGGACTATTTGTGTTTCATAACATGTATACAAAAGAAGTAGATCAAGGGTTTTGGTTTTCTTGTGAATTCAGTTTGTGTGTGTGTTTAAGAAATTCCAGGATCTACGGAAGAAGAATGAAGAAGTTAAGTCCATGAAGATCCCCAAAAAAAGAAAAAGAAGACGACATAAGAAAGGTGTCAGTGATAATTAAATGAAAATTTAATGCTTGATACTGTATAAGGGTGGGAATCTCTTAGCATTTCAGAGGGATGTTAATGTTTTTGTTAAATTATTTTTCTAACTGTATGACTACTTGCAACTTTTAAATCATAGCTTGTTTGTAATTATCCATAATTAGTTTAGTTAGATACAGCTGTGGCTCTTGTCCAAATTCCTTTTCCGTTCATAGCTCAAAACTCAAGAAATAGTCTAGTTGTGAACATAAACATGATACACATGTTATTGTCCATCTTGTTTCATTATCCAGTTGGTTCAATCATAGGGAAGTACAGCACAGTCTTACAAAATTGTGATCAAAATGTTGAGAATTGGGTTACTTCTATTTTGTGTGTCTAATGTGTATGTTGCATAGAACCATGAGTAAAAGTATTAAAAGTAATCTGACGACAAAAGGACAGCAAAATACTCACTCATAGCTATGTAAGAATTTCATGAAACCCTCCTTATGCTGTATGTAATAGAGATTGGCACATCTGTTATACTTGAAGGCTTTGTTTTAGCTGATGCTCCTACTAACTAACCTTAAACTGTGTCTTTTATATCATTCAACAGAAACAGGAAGTGAGGAACCTGCAGAGACAAGGTACCAAATTATAATGTCCAACCAGGTAAACTAGTTTAAAGGGACAGATTGGATTACTTGAAGTGGGGTTGTATGAGGTACTTATCGATACTCAGTGTATTAGCTACAGTAGATGGTCATCTTCCCATGCAACTGCAGCAAGTGTGTAGCTGAAAGTGTACAGTCTTAAAGTAAAAAGCTTGTGAATCCTTTAAAATCTCACATGTTGGACCTTAACACCAACTAGATTTCCAGTGGCTCTCATGCAATGATAACAGTCTTCAACAAAAATAAAACCAGACAAGATGTGATCAGTAATTGACTATCTAATGCAAACAAGTTTGCAAGCTGATCCTCTTATTGTCTTGGCAGGAACAGACTCAAATGATGAGCCTCTAAAGTGCAATAAACAACCTATGGTATGCTTTAGAAAATGGCAGAATATGTGATTTGCAGTAAACGTGCAAGAAACTGAGATCCTTTATACTGTAGCTCTAATCATTAACCAGTGTAACATCATGTCTGTATTGTGTTGAGGGAAGTGTGTTCAGGCAGAATGTGCCAACATTATACCTCTTTACCAGCACTAATGATGCTACCATGCTCTGTAATACACACACTACTAGACATATAGATCTGATTTCAGCACGGTGGTGGAAATAAAGTCCAGCTGTCAGATGGACAGTGTTAGTTTGCCTTATCAGAGTTCTGGTGTACATGTAATGAACATTAATACACATTTTCTCTGTCAGCAGAGAGCATCAGGAAGAGCGGGAGAAGCACTGGGATGAGCTAAAGCAGTATTTTGGTGTAAATGATCGATTTCATCCCCCTGCATGTTCCAAACCCCCTCCGAAGGTAACAAAGACTCCTGCCTTCCAACTTATCTGCTGAGGTTTAATACTGTGTCAGTCGTAGCTGTTAGTAACACCTTCCCATCCTTTGTGTTTCCATGCCACTGTATCCTCTCATTGTTTTATGTGATATGACATATGGATTAGAAGAATCCTTATGGTAACTCAACCTGACACTGAGATGAATATTAAGGATTATGTTTGGCTACATTTAGTGATAAGATTAGGATGAATCTCCTCTCTTGTACGCTTGAGATTAAAGTCAAAAGTAGGTTTTTTCCTCTGCAAGAAACCTAATGAAAATCTAAATTTTGCTCGACAAAAGAAGAGAGGGCTAGAGTACCTGATACAGCCTTTGTGATTACAGCTAGAACATTTAAATTAATGGGCATGTACCACTGCAGAGGAATTCATCATTGAAGAAATTATAACTTAACTTTCATTCGGATACATTTCTGCACTTAAAGATGAATGAACATTTTATGCAAAGGCTTGCAAATTGCCAATGAAGCAAAATATTTGCAAGCTTGATGAACATTATAGCTGACCCAGTGAATGGGAAGTGTTCTCATTTCAATTTGAAATCCTTTTAATGATTATTTTGGAGTATTTTGTGCTTAATTTATCTCCGAGCAGCATAAAATTGAGTTTTTGCTGATTTTAGCCTCATTCTGAATAGGCCAACTATGAAAGGATAAAGGAAATGATTAACAAGCTGAATGAAACAGAACTTGTCACATCAACATAATGAGGCACTCCTTCATCCCTCAAATGCAGTTCCTTGTAATTAATATATCATATTTTTTTTTACTTCTGCCAAGTCTTTCACACAGTCATTTGAGGAAAAAGCTGTCATAGCAGCCAGATGTGATTAATTCATCTGCTAACAGCGTTTCTTCACTGACCTTAAAAACACATTTCATGGCACTCAGGATGATGGTCTGTCAGTTTGAGTTTTGTTTGTGAGATACAATGGACGATAATTGAGATCACCAGTCCGGTTGTATCAGTGTCAGCGTCAGTTTATAGGCAGAATAATGAACTATATGAAGCAAAATCAAGACTAAGCAGCTAGAGAAAACTGTTTCACTAATTCTGCTTTTTAAGCCTGATGGTATTGTCCATGTACTTTTACTATTGAGTCGAGGCCCTCAAACAATACATCAGAGGAGACACATTAATAATTACAGCCTCTTTCCAGTGTATTTTTCTAGCATGATGAAATTTTTGGGGCTGAAGAAATCTGGTGCTCCGCTTCCTCAGATAGGCTCATCACAGCAGAACTGCCTTGCCATCAGTAACCGGGGGCTTCTCTGCACCCCCTCTGCTTAGGCCTGTAATGGAAATGTGTAATTAAAGAGTCACATTTATGTTTGGTAATCTCCTGTAGCATTTCTAAGATTTCCCCACTAATATCCAATCAAAAAGGTTTTCATTTGTGAAGGGAAATCTACATATTTGTAGTAATAGCAATCATATTAAAAATAAGGCCCTGGGGACTTTTGAAGTTACTCTTTGATTTTTTTTTCTCTCTACCCCTATTTCAAAAAAAAAAAAAAAAAAAAAAATCTGAATTTTTTTCCCCCTCTTCTGCAGTCCGGCCTAGAAAAGAGCATAGAGAGGGCCATAGCTGAAGGGGACATTGCAAAGGCGGAGGAGATGAGCGACAGACTCGCCACTCGAGAGGTACGTTGTGCTGATAAGAGATCTTTGGGGTGCTCCTGCTGTGACAAATCAGGCTAATGGATCCGTGGCCATTTCTACTGCAAAGACATAGAGGAACAAAAACACACGCAGACACCCACCATTCAGTCCTGCAGCCCTTTTCCATTGAGTTAATGGAAAGCCCTCCCCTTAGTTTTGAAGTGCTGCAGTGTCTAAAGGACTTTTGGCTCTGCTTTTTAATGAAGGGTACATTGCTTTCAAGCCAACTGTTAAATCATTCTCCAGGTAAGAGTTTCATACCTTTGAAGTGTACATGTCCCTAAATGCAGTGCCTGAAGTTTTGTAACTAACCGCCTTGGCAGGCATCAAGGATCAAGTGGTTTGAAACTAATTTAGCATAAAATGTAGCCCACACACACATATAATTGTGGTTAAAAAGACATACAGCTGCGGTGTTACTTCTCTACTGGGGCAATTGCCGTACTTTGAGCATCAAAGTTAAACTTCTTTGTTTCATGATGCATGTTGCTTACAGCATCCCATAAGCTTTTTCATCTTGTGCAGTAATAGAAGCAACACAAACACGTCTGACTCTGTGGGCTCAGATGGCATTGTTGGTGCTAGATTGCAATAGAGTTGCAAAGTAGGCGGGGCTGCTGGTTCAGGAAATATTTTTTCCCATTCTGCCATTTCAATTTTTTTTTTCCATAATATCCCCAGTGTTTCTCAACATAGAAACATATGAAATCTCCCCTATAGTGCACCGATTTCATACTACTGGTTTTAATTATTTAAACTTAGTTTTAAGAAGCAAAAATAAGAAAGAAGAAACCAGTCAGAGTTGTAGCGAATTCAAAATGCTTTGTTGTTGCAGTTGTGAACAAATCATGGTGCTATAGTTGGTAAATTTCTCCAAAACTGACCCAGAACCTAAATGTTAAATGGTTTAAAGGAATAGTTCGATGTTTTGTGAAATATGATTATTTGCTTTCTGGCAGGGATCTTTCTTGGTAGGGATCAGTAAGTCCTAGAGAATTATACCTGCTGTAATTAGATGCTACAGTTGTGGTCAGCTTCTCTTCAGATGTTTAATTATTTCCACAGACATGCACGTTTGACTTAGGGTTTGGCAATATATCGATATTATGATCCGTATCGTGACTAGGTATCATAGTAGATTTTGCATATCATTATATCGTGATATGACATAAGTGTTGTCTTTTCCTAGTTTTAAAAGCTGCATCACAGTAAAGTTTCTGAACTTACCAGACTGTTCTAGCTGTTCTATTATTTGCTTTTACTCACTTAGTCATTATATCCTTTTTTTTTTTTGTGAAAGCACCAATAGTCGTCCCTAAAATATTGTTGCCACTTTGATAAATATGGATATTGCAGAATTTGGTCAAAAATATTAGAATATTAGATTTTCTCCATATCGCACAGCCCTACTTTGACTTTGTGTCAAAGAACCACCTGTTTATGACGCAGTTTTTGTTTTGTGTACAGATGATTAAACCAGGTGGGCTTCATCCTCATCAAAGCCACACCAACTGTCAGTCACATAATATTGTCCATGAGAAAAATGAATGGGACATTTATTTCCATAACCACTTCACAACTCTGTAACACTGCAACAGTAAATCAGTAGCAAATCTGTCACCTAAAAAGATCATATTCAGCAAGAAATGACACCACTAATTGATAACGGTAGAAAATGTGTGTTTGCATAAAATAGTATTTTGCTGCTATTTTAAACAATGTTTTGTATTCTTAGTAAGTCTTTTCCTGGAATTAATAAGTAGGCTCCAAAAACAAGGGTCTGTGCGTAAGAAAAAAAAGCAGCTGTATTAAGAATTGAATTGGCATTACATGCGTAGCCCCGATATCTCCAGTGTGTAATAGACATTAGTGTACAGCATCAGAGCCCTTTCATATTCCCATCTTAACTGTTAGCAGAGAGTGGTCAAATATGGGGGAGTTAAATGAAAGCTCTTGTGAGTGGCACCTGCGCTGTACTTTCAGAAAGCCTCTTAGAGCGCTGGTGGATTGGTTTTAGCCTGAGCCGAGGTTCTCGCCTCCCTGGCACCTGCCTCGCATCTTGCCAGAACCGTGATGGGACGTGACAGCAGTCTGGCAGCCACAACTCATTGTTTAGCAGTGATAACTTCATTTCGCAAGAATATAGGCAATTGACCATTTTAAAATCCCCAAAACCTGGGTGACGTAAAAGTTCTTTATCGTGCGCTTTTGAATCCAAAGAAAGGCGGTGCAGAGTATGTGGAAAATATGAAGAGAAGTGGCAGCTAAAAGCCAAAAAGTTTGAAGGATTCTGAATCAGTTAGAAAGGATTATATTATATGTTAAACGATGCAGCCTGTAATGTAGATAGCATTATGGCCGACATGTTTGTTTACAGCACTCCTGTTCACTTTTGACAGGAGCACTGTGACAAACATTTAGAGGATCAATAATCCCCGCTGTGGCCAGAATCAATTTCAAGGTTATAATTGAGTGGCTCATTTGGTATGGAATGGCTTAGATGTTTAATTTGTTTACGGTCATAACACCAAGACATGATTGTGGCAGGCTTTACACTGGAAGAATGGGAACAGGTTTTCTCCGCAAAAAATGCAAAAGCATTCTGACAGCTGTGAGGAACTAAAGAGGCCTGTTTGTCCCTCCAGGCATTGTTTTGTAAAGAAAACACTGGTACACGTTGGATGACAATGTTTCAGTATATTTTCATCCTCAATCTAACGGTTTCCCACTTATCTCCTCAAAGCAAAGAGAAATGGAAGGAAGATAGAGAGCTTGCTGTCAGAATCCCCCCTTTTATAAGACGGAAATGTTTGTTTCTGCTGTTTTGAGCTCCCTCAAATCAATTAATGATTTCCATTTGCTCTACTTTCTTCTTTTAATCTGAACATTAAAACAATTTGGTAAAAACCTGTTTTGAAGGCTCCTTACAAATTCTGAGATACGTGTTCTTTCATCTGTCAAACTTGTGAGACGCGCTGCTCGGATATTGCAGGTTGAGGTTTTTTATTCTCATTACAGTTTTTAAATATTTCCTAAGGCTGTAAGTCTTTGTTTTAGATGAATTCATTAAGACATGCTCCGTTTTTAAGTGAAAGTATTAACGCCCACGAAGATGGCGCAAAGGAATCACATCCCCTTTTAGGTAACAAAATATTATTTATGTCTACATTGCTCAGACAAAGCTCCCTAATGTATTCCTTTAAACTGTACAGATAGGGTTTCTTTTCTCATAAAGATGTCTGATGATCCTTCTCAGCACATGTTTAGATTGCTTTTCACAAGCCTCAGAAGACACAAAATAACGTGAAAAGCTTCTTGCCTCTAAAGTAGTCCTAGCAGTTCGGTAGATTAAAAGGTGCAAGTCCTCCAATTAAGAAGACTGGGTCTCCATCCTTTGATTACTGCACATTATTTTACACTGCTGTAAGTTGTGTATGGGCTAATTAATTCAGTAATTAGCATAACATGGAATGACTGACGCATATAGTATAAACGGCTCACAGCCTGTCAGGAGGCTTGATAGCATCCAGCAGCTCATATTTGACAGATTGATTTTGCAGCTATTCCTGGTAAATGAGGCAGTGCAAAAAGCTGATAACTCATCAGTCTTACAAAGCACGCTGGGGCTTCCTATGTCATCTTAAGTGTAGTATGAGCTATCTCTAAAATGAGTAATATACTGGTTTCAGTTGGTTTGGTTATTATTCTGTAGTAAACAACATATACATACGACACAAGTATATCAGGGTTTTCCCACCAGTATATAAACTTGACAAGACAACACTGGTTGTTACAGATTAAACTGGACGTCCTACAAGAAAAGATATTTGTCGATGATGCTCAATATCTGATCTTTAAATTTTGGCCTCTCTGGTCCAGCTTTCGCTGTGGAGCCCATTTTAGCAACCTCACTCTTGTGGTGCACTTGAAGGTGTGTGTGTAGATTAGGGGTGTTGCCTCCAAATGCTGCCACCTCCTTCAGAAGAAGTTTACAGTTTGCCTCATTAACGGTATCAGGTTTCCTACTAGCACTGGGTTTAAACCCAAAATACTGCCAAATACCTGCTTTCTCTTCTGGCGAAGACATCAAATTCTCCATCATTGTCTTGTTGGTCAACTGGTTGCTACTCTGCGACTCTGCTGCTGCACAGAGCAGTCTTTCAGTTTATAGTTGTAGCGCCCGTTGACTAAGCATTGATAATGCTTGTATTTTACAAATAGGAGTTTTTTTATCTGATGAATGTGAGTGCTGATATGCGCTAACTGAATGGGTTTCCTTCTAAAAAGAGGCAAAGGCAAGTAAGGAAATCGGTGTGCAATCAGTGTATGCCTGAACATCAGCTGCCACAGAAAGTATGAAGTACATATCTATTCTTTCCATTTCCATATAAAAGTTTATACAGTTGTTTTTAAAAACTGTTCTGGGTATCTGCTTAACTATTCCAAAACTTTAGGATTTAGACCCAAAAGAACAATATCTATTTGACTGAATTTTGACTTTGCCAAATATTATATTTTACTGGTCTCTAGTATACGCAGACACAGGTAAATAGTCTGGTACCAGGCCATTTACACATTTTATACACGACTTGCTGTTAAATGCTGAACCCTATTGGCAATTTTACCCAAATTTGACCAACATGTTTTCAAATTACAAAGCTAAATCGTCAGCATACAGAAAACATTCACAGTCAACTACAGATTTTATATCATTACAAGGAAGAGTAATGCTCCTTACATTGATCCTTGTGGATAAGGTGCCATTCATATCTACATACTGAATAAGATTACTTGGGTATGATTTAAACCAACAAAAGTTGTGTCGAATGTACTTTGTGCTGTATCTAAAGGTTTTGAAAGTTAATTGGACCCATGATTTTCTGAACCTGGGCTGGTATTGCCAATAAAATCCAGTACTAAACATCTGAGGGAGAATTTGTATTGGTGTCTTCATTCAGCACTGTACCCTTAAGATGACTGCTACTGTACAGTACTTTCTTTGTTACACTAATCCACCTTCTCATTGTATTATTTCATACAATATCATCCTTACAACAAATAATTACTCCCTCATCTTTTTTCCTCTTTGTAAAACAGAGCCACTGAGGTCTTTTGAAATAGTCAGGAGCTGTACTTTATATATAGTAAGTGGGTATATTTCACCACAAAAGACTGTCACGCCATGTTAGAGCTTACAGTCCCCCCATAGCACTCATCACAGCTATTAGAGTGGCATTACCACTTCAAAACAGAAACTCTCTTAGGCTGTCACAATAGGGGGTGTCAAGTCCATTTCATGACTTCCAGGAGCTAAAGAATATGAAAAATTAAAAGTAGTTGCATGGCTGCTGGCCTCTCCTGAACCAAGAAGTAGGCCTGCAAATGGCACCACACACAAAGAAGCATATATGTTGTAAAAGACCTAAAAGGGTTTTTCTGTGGAAGGCACGATGGAGGATCTGTATTCAGACACACCTGGTACTGAAATATTGAGACAGTTTTTTAATGTAACGGTAACTGTCTTATTTAGTTTGGAACAAAGTGTCAACCATGCTAGTGTAATCCTTCCCACAGCAGACTTAAGACTAATTTCCCTGTTGATTAAACTGAAATTTTAATTTAGACTAGTCAACTATATAAAAGCAAGAAAACACTCAGAAAATAGTAAAAAGTGAGCACAATTTATCAGTCAGTAAGGTAAAACATTGTCCAACAAAATATATGTAATGTATCAAGACCCATTCAAAGTGATTAATAACATTCTTCAATAACCAAATTGTAATTTAAATGTCACTGACGTGTAGCACTATGTGCCATGCATTATGAACATCACATATTATTCTACAAAACATGACAATTCACTAAATGCGTTTTATTTACATTTTTCTGCACTATCACTGAAAATATTTGACATTTTAACATTTTTTTGTCCCTTACCAAGTTATTGTTGCCATTTGGTGCAGCAAGAAATGGTGAATAAACACAGAATCTCACCGAATTCATGTTCCGTTCATGTACACAAGTTCTGCAAACTATTACCAGTGATAGACCATTTAATTGGCCAGCTGATTAATCAAGTATCTAATAATCTGACATTACATCGGCTGATGCCTGCACTCACAAAACGAAACAACAAAAAATGTCTGCAGATACATGTTCAGGCAGCCTTGCCAAGGTTAGAGCTCCCTCTTGGGAACTTTGGGAAGGTGGTGAAAAAATTAGTTTGCAGTCCTGTACTATAACTCTCATGCATCCTGCTGTAAACATTTTCCCTAAATTTCCTCGGTCACCATCATCTTTTCTAAATATTAACACATTTCTCCCATCTGAACGACAGCAAATCTAATCTAAAACTGTTACTGTCTAGCTTCAAGTCTATATTATGTTATCATATATAGAATAATGCAGTTGATTAACATGGCTTCTGACATGCTGTACCCCGCTCTCCTTTAAATACCAGTCACGTTCTAAAATCTACAGAATAACCCAACGTGTTTTTCTCTTTCATTAATAAATACAAATTCCATCCAAAACAACATGTTACTGGCGAAGATAACCATGTTTAATTGGATTGTAATGTGCATGGAATAATGGAATTGTTTTGATATCGGCATTATATATCTGCCATTGGCCGCTCTGCTCACGTAATATCGACATCGGCCACTGAAAAACCCATACTGGATGACCACTAACTATTAATTGTCTTTCAGCACCTGTGTTGTGTTGATTGCCTGAAACCCTCTGGCTCAACAAAATGTGTGTCACTCTAATCTAGCTTTATTCTCAACCGGTTGCTTTTTTGTACTCTGGATGGTTTTTGCTGGTGGACCTCACTTTAGACCCTGTTTTTTGTGCATGATTAACCCGATCAGTCTAAATTGCCTAAAAAGTGCTCCCTCCCATTAGTCAGATCACTTAATATATAATAATTAACCATATGAATATGTATTAACTGGAGCCATTTATGGTTTGTGTAGCGTTTGAACCTGCGGATGGTTATAATATCCCTCATTATGTTCCAGCTCATATTTCAATAGAAGCAGCTGCTGAAAGGAAAAGCCCCACTGTCCTTGAAATCTACCCTTTGGAAAGCCTCGCTTAAATGCTGTGAAACAAAGGTGGCGAAGCATTTTGTCGGAGGAGACATGGTGGCTTAGTTGAAACAAAGAGCTGAACTAAGAGTGTTTCATGATATTCATGTTATTTAACACCTTTTTTCTTCTCACCACCTTCTCGCTGCCATGCCCCGTGTTTGTAATCAAAAAATTAATGAGCAGCGCTTTTGTGGAAAGTGGCCTTTATCAGATTCTGACTTTCCCCGCCCCACATCAGAGTAGGAGGCTGACTCTGTCTCCCCTGCTAGCCCCCCCAGGCCACCTCGCAGAGAGTTTAGGGAAACTCTCCTCTTTGTTCATTTTTCCTTCAGCATAAGCAATTTATCACAGAATGAACTTTTATTGTATCTCTGGATGACTCACATTAAATTTTCGCCCATTAATTTTGAAATGGATTTTTGAAATGGGTACTAAGCTTTTATCAAATGCCTGGGAATCTCATTTGGATTATTGTATTTCATTAATTACTTGATAGACAAAGCATACTTTTCAATGTAGATTTGTGTGCTGTTTAATTAATTAGCATGTTTTCTCTTTTAATTAAAGCCATTTTTTTAAATTAAAGCCCACAGCAAAACACATATATAATTTGTTTGTAATTAGGCCTTAATTGGTGGTAGTGGAAGCTTAGCACCCTCGGTTTCTTTTTTCATGATTGCCATTTTATTGCCAGTCACTCATTAATTAAACTGTTTTTTCTAATTAGCTTATAAAACTGTTGATGGCATATTATTGTAAGTGTGAGTTCAAAGCTTGCTAATAAGCCTACCCTACTCAGAAGAGGCAAGATAATGGAATGTGCACAAAGCAGGCGAACTTTCAGAGATTTTTTATTTTTTTCTACTCCCTAAAGATGACATGTCATGTGTATCTCGCATCAGATTACTGGAAGAGAAAATGGAGGCATGGCTGTTATACTGTGCCCTCCCTGGAGTGGCTTTCTTTTTGCCTGCCATGTAATTCTGTTTGTCAAAGTAGAGGCAAGATTACAAAAACGCTCTTATGAGGCTGCCCCGTGAAAGACAGACTGAGAGAAACAGCGTGGGAATGTAGCAACATGATGCCTTTTCTTTTTTAGCATTTTAAAGGAAATAATGTCATATTGTAAATGTGGTTTAGCTGTTGCTGAATTTAATATTAAAGCAGTCATTGTAGAAGTAATTAAGAGAATATACGTTGCTATTAAACTACCAAGCGGAGCTGCAATGATTAGTTGAGCAATAAATAAGTAGATTGATCATTGCTGGGATGAAACCAATAGGGCTGGGAAGTATATATCAGGAGAAAATGTTTCATCTCAGTTAATATTGATCATTTTTAATAAAGACTAGGAATGGTTTAATTTAACCACTTTATTTTGAACTAAAAACTGCCATACTGGCGAGCTGACCTGATTAATTAAAATGAAAATTTCCTCACTGTCTGCACTCATTTTCTCACTCCACACGGTTTTTGTTGTGTCACATGTCAATAGTGCAACAACACACCTGTTAAATGATTTGTTGTTTGCATGTCACTTGTAGCACATTCCATTATCAAGGCTTAGTAACCAATTACATTTACTCGAGTACAACTTACAAAACTTCTTATTTGTCATCTTCTGTACAGATGTTTTGGGGGAAAATGTGCAGTTTGAGTGGAATGGTATGCTATGAGTTTTCTTCGCGATTCAACTAATTGTCTTGAGCATTGTAAAAACCTGTTATTATTTCCATATGCAGTTCACACCAATGGTAAATCGTCAAACCCACCCTTCTTTGGGCCAGTATGTATTTTTGATGAGTAGTTTTGGCTCATAAGCTGTTGTCTGCCTGTGCATCTAATATCCATGCCAGACTCGTCTCATGAAGACGCTACAAGCGATTCTGGGGAAAGATACCTAATTGTTGAGTCTCATTTCCAGGTTGTCAAGTACCGCTGCTTTGGTTCAGAATCACCAACCAAATACTTTCAAAAAGTAGTTTAACTAAATGCACACTGCATAGTGGTAAAATATCACAATCTTAGTTTGGAGTCTCTTATTGTTACACTGAGCAACAACTGACTTGACACTATGTTTAGGTGAGTTTGATTTAGAGGCGAGGGCAGACCAGTCTTCTCTTAGGCAGCCCAAAGATCTGTTTTAAGAAGAGGAGCGAGCAATTGTTGAGGTGGAATCAGGAAAATGCTAATTACACATCTTGGTTGCTAACCACAGCTGATTTTAATCTAATAGCGGGTGATTGTCATTAAATGAGTTTACTACTTAAACTTCATGACCTAAAGTAGTTAATTACTGAAAAAAACTACTGTGATTTGAATGTAGAAAAACTACCACCCAACTACTGTAAATTGTAGTTAAACTAGAAGTTAACAACACTGGTTATTAATACTTGTACTGGTGTTATTAGCTCTCATACCACTGCCTGAAGTAGTAGTAGGACTGTCACTGCTACAAATACTATCACCTGTAGTGTTTCAGGTGCTCCTGGATGACTAATGCTACTATCACATCCAGAGTCTGGCAACCATGCACTGTTCCCTCACGTCAGGAAACTGATTACTGGAATACACACTGAACGTCAGACACACTCAAAATCACATAATTACTTGAAATTTTCTAGTTGATTATTTAATTTCATGTCACTTTATACTTTGACTCCTCTACAATTCAGAGAGGTGTTGTACTTTTTACTCCAATGCATGTATTTACAGCTCTAGTTACTGTATGTATTTATAACATGAAAAACATATGATGATCTTATACAATATGATGCATTGTTACATATTAAACTACACAGAAGTATGTAGAATGAGAGCTGAAACAATTAGGTGATTAATCGATTAGTCCGTTGACAGAAAATGAATCTGCAACTATTTTGATTAATCCTTTAATTAATAATCCTTTAACCTCATGAATCCACCCTCTCAAATGTGAGGATTTGCTCCCTTTCTGTCTTAAATTACAGTGAAGTTAATCATCTATGAGTTCTCGACTGTTGGTTGGACATAACTATCAATTTAAAAGTTAAAAATGGAATTGAAATGGGCAAATGATCGAGAATCAGTAGAGTAATCTGCAACAAAAATAATCATTAGTGTACAATCCTAGGGGAAATGATAAAATTAGCTCCACCTCAACCAACTGCCACAATAAAATGCTGTTTAAACATTCATGCATCAGAAAGAATAATCTAATGATACATTATATCAAAGTATAACCATTTAGTAATGCTTTAAAGGGATAATATGTAACATTTTCTGCATTAAAGTGTCTAAAAACGACTAGACCTATGTAATATATTTTGTTGAGTTGGATACTTCATATTATCATAAATGTTTCTAACAACATTCAAACTCAGAGAAATTCATAATTTTATTCAAGGTAATGATGCATTTCATTTGATCACCTATCAATGTCGTCATATCCCCGTTACCTTCCCTACATGTTGTAACTATTCAGCAAAGACCAAACAATTCATCAGAGAGTGAGGAAGGAAGTTGGCGAAAGTGACAAAAAAAAATGTAAATAAAACTTTAATGCTTTACCTCACCTGTGAACATAATTTCTGCCTGAGTCACATCAGATGGATTTTTAAATAATAAAGACAACAACTCCCATGATCCCTCACTACTTCAGATGTCATCAGTCTGTATTTTGTAATTGTTTTGATTGAGAGACCAACAGAAATTACAGTGTTTAACTATATTTTGTTAACAATACGCATGTCCCTTAAGTTAAGTAACATTTTGCAGGAATTTTACTTGTAACGGAGAACTTTTGATAGTCGATTAATAGATCAAGACAGAGTTTTTAACCCTACCATGTGATGTTCTGTCACTTATATCTATTGTCTTATGCAAGACCTAAAATTCTGGTTGATTTGCAGTCTTTGTGTTTAATCCAGTTTGTTCACTTTTGAGATGTCAAAATGAACGTGAAAGTGAGTGAAACTTTGTATTCCTCCCCTTTTAATGCGATATGGGTGGTATTGATCGACCTCTTGATCCCTTGACCTTCCCACTGTTGCTGCAACACTGAGGCTTTAGAGCCAGAAACACATTTTCCTTCCCCCCTCCGCCTCAGTTCTAAGAAATTATGCTGAAATAACACACGAGCTGCCTAATCTGATATTCATTCCTTTCTTATATAGCCCTGCTTTCCAAAGTTGACTAAGGCCACATTATTTAGGCATTAAGGTAGTGTGATAAGGGAATTAGGCTGGTCATTAATCGTTTACACGTCAAATGCAGCAGAGCAGCTCGGGGAGGTGATTTAGCGAGGCAAAGCCATATAGCCCTTGTTAATCCACCTCTCACACGTTTTAATTGGAAGAGGCTTCCTGGATAGGAAATTTATGAATGGGTTTAAGGCCATTTCTTCCTTAAAGCCATCATTTATTTCTTATTGTTAATAGGAGCTTTAACACTTTATCCACATGGAGATGTATTTTTCTCATCTTTCATTCAGCTATTGTCTTTTTGCACTTGCTGTTTAATTGCCACAGTGTTTTTGTCAACCCTGTGCTGCTCATAAAGACTTCCTAATGCTTCTTTCATTTATCACACACCTCAGAAATGATGCAACAGAACAGACACACAAATGAAAACAGAGTGTGAAACTGTCATTAAGATAGACTTGGTTTATCTTGTGTATGGCTTATACAGCAGCAATGCAGATTTTCTTTCTTTTTTATTTTTTTTGGGATTGAGGCCCCATGTTTAGGTCTCCACTTGAATCTCCATGACGACCCAAACATGAATGAACAGAAAATGGTACTATTGACTTAACCCTCCTAGTGGCCTTAAGCTGCTGCTGCTGCTGCAGTGCCAGCATTGTGCACAATGATTTTTTTTTTTTTTTTTTTGCCCTCAAATCTTTCAAAGGTCAGAGTATTAATCCTCTGAATAAACCTTGTTTTTAACAGGGCTGCACCCAGGCCACACAAGAGAGACACAAGGCACAGAAACATGGCTGTGATGGACACTTAATTGTATATTAATATGTGATGGAGTGAGAAGAATTGGCTTTTAAGAGCCACATAAACAAAGAATGCAGTAGGTTTCCTGTCTCCTGCTTTTATTCCAGCTTTGTACTTTCATTCTTATTTTTCACCAGCCTCTGATGTGAAAGGATTTGGCACTAAGATGCACGCAAGGGGAGGGGGAAAAAATCCTGAAAAGTGGATCAAAAAAGTAAATGAAAAATAATGTCATATTACTGAAAATATGAGAGGCTAATTTGTGCCGACTTTTTGCTAATTTTGTTCTCGCCACAGAAAGAGGAGCCATCACCTGCTCGGCGCCACAGCGCTGACAGTGCCAGTGATCCATGAAATAAGCTGCCGCTGGCTTTGTTCAGATAAGAATGAACAAATCTGCACAATGTACTGCTCTCGGAATCTCATTTTCATACTTGCATGCAGGCTAAAAGAAATAAGCTGTTTGCAGGCTTGATTAATCAGACATTTGAGGGGTTTTTTTGTCTCTTTGATCTGCTCTGTCTCCTAGGTAACTTGGTTGACATTAATGTTGAGCCCCAGTAAAGACAATCAGGGATTGTAGACTAAACTGATAAAAAAGGAAAAAAATTAAAGACCTTTAATGCTTTAAATGTAGTAAACGCTATGTTGTGAATTTAAAAGAGGGGGAAATGAGGGGCATGGAACTGGGTTTTAATTTTCCTTTTGGAATGTTTGGGAAAGGCGTGTTTTCAAGACCTTTTGCATTTCAAATGCAACCCCACAGGAGAGCAGGTTAATGTGGGTAATCCTTGTGTAGAAAAAAAAGAAAAATCTCTGTCTGTTAATCTCCAAATGAAACCATTTAGCATCATGCAGTTTCATTTGATTTGCTCCCAGAATGAGCCAATGAGGTTTTTTTTTCTGCAAACAGAGAGCAGGAGCAGCTCTCAGATTTGTCAACAATTTAATAAACGTCTTGTTTATAATCTCTGCATGCATCGCAGACACTCTGAAGCATTTGGCACCTACACCACTCCAATAATGAGCAGGGAAAACCCTGGTGTGGTTTTATCTGCTCGCAAATCTCCTGCGAATGTAAGAGCAATCACCCGTTATAACTCTCTTTAAGGGGAGAAAACATGATTTGAGGAATTTAAAACCTATAAAATGGCAAAGAACTGGAGAACTGTCATAGTATGTACGCTCCAGGCTGTGCAGACGCTTTCACAAATCTTCCAGTGACTGTATAGATGAATGCCTTGAGGGCCCAGCCGGAGCCCAGTACTTGCAGCCAGCCGAAGCCCTTATCTTAAATCCAAGCAAAGTACCATTAATCTTTTTGAAAGACCTTTATGGCTTTTAATGTATCCCAAATTAGAACATTTTACACCCTTGGTTCCTGAAATATGGTGATAAAAAGCCTTTAGAGTTTAATTTTTCCTGCCTGCTCGCTCTGACCTGCTTAATCCCAGCATGCATTAGGAGATATTTTAGTTTCAGTCTTTCTAATAAAGTTTATCCCACTTAATTATAATTGAAACATTTTTTTCCAGCAGGTCTTTTTTTTTTTCAAGTGGCGCAGTGGTGGCACATTTCTTCATTACCTTAAGACTTTCTTTCCCCCCTGATTGTACTCTGAATATTACAGAGAATTACCCAAAGGTTTGGTGAAATTGTTCCAAGTTGTTTATCAAAGTTTGCCTTTGCTTGAATAATAAACCTATCTCAGGAGTGACAGAGGAGGCAGGATTTTTCTCTTTGTTTCCTGTGCTTCTGTGTGACTGGGGTTATTGGGATTATTCTGCTTCACAATACATACGTCTTCCCTGGGATTTGAATGTTTGCTTCTTGCAGTCACGGTCATTCTCTTCACTTCTGATTTCAGGCACTGCCTGCAGTACTCCAAACAGAAAAGTCTCTTTTACACTGGTGATGGGTGAAAAATGCCGTTGCAACATTTTTGAGTGGCAAAATGCTGAACGTTGCTTCCTCATTGTTTATTTATTCAGTTGTTTCATTTGCACATTAAACAGGAAAAAAAGAAGTAATCAAAAAGAAACAATGAGCGCGAGAGACTATAAGCCAGGAGCTTAAAAACATGACTTCCTCTTAAAACACCTCAAACAAAAGGCAAAATAGATTAGAATAATTTTAATAAAACAATGTTCTTGTAATTTATGGAGCTATGGGGCACTTCAGCCGCCCACACAAAACACACACACACAGATGCACACTCTAATGGATATTTGCCAACAACATTTTTAAGTGCTCTTACCTGTATTTATACGGTGTGTCTTGACCTTTATTTTTCACTGGCTGTTAACCCAGACCTATCCTAGCTGGGATTTGAAGATCATAAAACAGCTTGTTGGGTCGAAATTTTAAAGAGAAAAACAAGAAGCCCTTCAGAAATCACAAACTCAACCAGAGACGAAACACAATGAAAATTCCATAACACGATTATAATGACCAAAATTACTACGGTTATCATCATGATCACACTTCTGAAAATGCTGAAAAAGTACTGAGAGACACACTAAAATCATTTCATTCAGATGTGAGACTGATGCTAACTTTGGTTGATGCTGGACAATATTTACTGTGAGTTTTTTAAAACATGGTTTAAAAGAGAACTAAAATTTGAAATGGTTGAAATTCTGTTGTTTATTATGAAACCAGTCATCATTTCACCCCTAATCTCTGCTGCTGATTCTTTTCATTACTGATTAATCCATCAATCTCAATCAATAGTTTGTTCTCTAAAATGTCAGAAAAGCGCCACATTATCCCAAAGCCCAAGTTGACGTCTTCAGACGGCTTGTTTGCCGTCTGACCAACAGTCTAAGACCCAAATATATTCAATTTACTATCAAAGAAGGCTAAGAAACCAGCAGGTATTCTGATTTAAGAAGATAAAATCTGTGTATTTTTAGGACTTGATGATTTAACCTAGCGATGTTAATGATTAATCATTAGTCAATTAATTGTTGTGAAGAATTTAAACAATTATAAAATATTAAGGATTATTAAGTGATAATCTAGAAATGGCAGTAATTGTGCCTCACTGGACATTGTTTTGTCGAATAAGGGAACTTGAATTTAAAATAATAAAAAAAAACATGTTTGGTGTCTTATTAATTGTTAATGATCAATCAGTTCAACTATCAGTTAAGGAAAATGCACAAAATTTGCAACACCAATTGAAATGACAACATTTTCTGTCGATTGACTAAGCGAAACTAAACCATTTCAGCTTTCATGTCTGTTTCAGAGGCAAAAAAAACGTAATTTTCACATGGGAACAATTCAAAGCTGTTAAGACTGCAACAGTGTGAGAAAGTATTAGAAAATAAACAGTTTCACAGTATTACACAATTATGATAATTATTTTTGTTGTTGTTATTAGTATATATGTATATTTATATTTATTATCAGGAGCAATGACCCAAATGGTTGAACAAATGCTTTATTATAAATTCTGTTGTTTCATTTCTTGTTCACTAATACAGCAGAATTCAGTTTGTTTTTAACAACACTGATGCATTTGAATTCAATATTGTAGATGAGCCAATGCAAATGGTCTGACAACCATTCATTTGCATATAATTATATACCGTGAAACCAGTATACTGCTGCAATCTTACTGTACATTAGACAATTCATACTGAATGCGTTGTAAAATGAACAGATGTCTTAAGACAGTAGTATTATTAGTCAAAACAAATGCAAATATTAATATTAATACCACTGTATGTTTACTACATATGTAAAAGTTCCTGTAATTACTCCCCTGTGTTTTTTAAGCACCTGTGTTTTATTTATAGTTTCACATCGGTGTGCTGCTGCTTCATCTCTTTGCATCATGTTTAACGGTTTACATGATTTACGTCTGTTTCTATACTGCACAAAATTTTAAGACAGTCAATCTGTGATATACTGTATGTTATACTTGATCACCAGTCCGAATGTGTCTTGTAAAATTTGTTAAAATTCTAGGGCAGCATTAATGTGTTGTTCAGCTCAATAACGGTTTTGCTGTGGTGTGGAGGAGGCAGCACAGGGAGGCAGAGATACTGACGAGAAGCCGCCCTGACACATCAGTCAGAAAGCCTTCTCCCGCCACGGACTGATTTCCATTCTCTAATGGGCCTCTCCTCTGTCTGCCTCTAAATAGCTGGCTGTGAATATCGCTCAAGCCGCTGATTGCCGTGACTTTGTGCAGCGCAAACAGGAAGAGGAAGCTTTGAGGGCAGCGCAGAAAAGGAAGAAGGAAATAGCCTGGGGGTACGACAACGTCTCTGTCCTCATGTTTATGTTTGCCATCATATCTGCCATGTGTGACACTCTGGGTTCAAGTACAGTTACGATAGAGCCACTGGAACCTGCATTAGCTGCACTCTGAATGATTACTCATGCAGAGATTGAAGTTGACAGCTAAAATGTATTCATAAAGGCTTCAGTAATTTAATGTTTTTTTTCTGTGTTGCAGGTTTGAGGCTAAAAAACGATGGGAAACCAAAAGCAACATGGGCTTCATGTGACAAACACGGAGGAAAAGGAGAGACTGTGATTTTTTTTTTAAAGTTAATTTAATAAAACTGTGTTTTTTATGGCGGACTGAGCCTGTTTCTTTTTATTCTCTTTGTATATTTTGAAGACTTCACAACAGCGGAGTGTGAGGGGGGGAAAAGTCACACAGTTGGCTGAAGAAAAACCAATCCAGAGAGTACAAGAGAGAGAAAAATTATGGAGCATTCAAATTAATTCCTAAGGCGCCCATTGGTGTCTGCATTGTGTTATTTTTCATTACATTTCAGTGATTTGAGCGTTCTGGCCTTTTTTTTTTCTCCCCTTCAAATTAAATCTGGTGTACATTACTGGATGATGCGTTTATTTATTGCTGTAAAGTGGGTTAATCATGAAGGCGCTCCTTTCTTCTTCCGAGGAAGAGAATGGAAAGATTAGGGCCCTAATGCAATGTACAGGATAATGTGCGATAGGATTTGGGAGTAGAAAATGAAATTTGGCTGCTGTAAACAGTTGTGAGCAGTTGTAAACTGGAAGTTGAGTGAACGTTGTGGGGAGGAGGGGGTGAGACATGAAACAGAGGCTTTGCTGTTGGCCCTCACCCATGCTGGGAGACATGCTATTGTATCTCAGCCCGAACAAGAGGCACGCGCTGTTTCTCGAAGCCTACACTCGCCGCTCATTGTGTGACGAGCTCTCTTCAGCATCTGTAAACTCGTCTAAAACCGTCGATTCCTCTCGTTGTTACTTTGATCTTTTTTTTGATCTGCAGCGTTTGCCTCCGCAGCTACTTCTGAAATGCTCATTCAGATTCCAGGAAGTGTTAATTGCAAACAGCATGCAAAAAAGCACAAGAATGATAATTACTTTTATTCATAATGCTTGCTTATATATTTTTTTTTCAACCATAGAAAATGATTGCTTTGCTTCAAGGTAATGAGAATTAAAATTAATCCTCCTAAGTTGTTTGCATCGCACATATTTGGGCACTTTGTCCCCCGGTGAGAGCAGCGTTCTCATAGCTTTGCTGTGTAGGCTGAATCTGTACGAGGAAAAATTAACTAAACATCAGAAATAAAAGTTTGTGGGCAATTATGATACAAAACACCTGAGCTGAAGAAACCTAGATACGGGACAAGTACAAAAACACATGCTGAATTCTGAAAAATCAAAGCTTTTTGGATCATTTTACATTCAAGTGAATCACATGACTGTGTGCCTGAGAAGCTGTCAGTTGGTGAGAATTGATGCTAATTAAACTATTAATTATCTCTGTAATGAGACGCGAGTTAAAACTGTGTTAAGCACATCAAAGTACGACGTGGGATTTCTTCACTTTGATGAAAATATGTCTTGACTGAGGAGTGAGGAAACATCAGTACATGATTTAGAAACAGGACAAAAAGTAGACAAATTATAGGGCCTTCGAAGGTTTTGTAGAACTCAAAGGGTTCAACGTTAATGTCTTTTTTTTTTCACCTGCCTGGTCAGAATTCCACTTACCCAAAACCAATTTTTACTTGCCCCTGTACAAACTGTTTTATTTATTAGTGATTATCAAAATAACAAAGAATAAAATGTGTAAATGTCTTGTTTTGTCGGTCCAAAACCCAAAGATATTCAGTTTAATATGACAATAAAGGGAGAAAAGCTGTATATGTCCATATTTAAGAGGGTGAAAACAGAATTTTCTGCCAATTTTGCATGAAAAATTACTTCAACAAATAATAAATTATCAAAATAGTTTAATAGTTTAATTCTTTTTTACTACTTGCCTGGTCAGGCAAGTAAGTTCCTAGATTTACTGGCCAGACATGGCATTTTACTTGCTCTGGGCAAGCGAACAGTCCTTATTGTTGAGCCCTGATGCTTGAGAACAGCATACAGTAATGGTTTAATACGCTTTAGTTTTATTTACAGAGAACTGCTTGATGCAGGTGTTACACAACTTCTCAGAAATAAGACCTTTTCAGGAAGGATGTATTCAATATTACAGTTATTATCTCAGGGGAAAAACTTCCAACTTGGAAGAACATTGGAAACAAAAAGCAAAAAGCAGAAGTTTTCCACATGTAAAAGCCATGTCGCCATTTTTCAAAGCTCATAGTTGTCAGCGAATATGACCAGGACTGATGCAAGAGCAGCGCAGCTCCGTATCAATAGCATCTCACTTTATTAATCTCTTGGAACACAGGATAATGCCTTGAGCAGAGATGATTCTGCTTTTAAGCTGGAAAATCCACTTTCCCCTCTCGTCATGTTGAGGAGCTGTTTTCAATAGTCTGTTACTGGAGGCCAATCTTAGCCCCTGACCTAGGCTGATTTGTTGTGAAACGCGGAGACAAATTCCTTGGGCACATGTCGAACCACTTCTAGGAAAAGTGTTTGTTGTGTGGAGCGTGAGTAAAGAAAAAAAAAACAACAACAACAGCAATCCCATTAAATGGTTGGAAAGCTGCTGTTGTATGAAAGGGAACATATGTTGCTGGTAACAAGACATCAGCACTATCGCTTGCTGCTATCGCCGGCTAGAAGAGGATTAACTCAAAGGAGAGATCTCCGAGATGCAGCTGATAAAGGCAAACAGTGTTCAAAACACCTCACACCTAACACAAAGTGCGGATCAGACATGGTAATGTTGTTTTGTTTGTGCATTGTTCAAGGTGTTTAATAACAATGTTGTGTTTTATTGTGTAACTGCAACTTGTTACACTTGCTCTTGTTGAATTTTCCCTGTGTGAGTGAAGGTTTCAATCAATATTAAACATATAAAATGTTTGACTTTCATTAGAGTACTAAGGGGGGTGTCATAACAATGGAAATCTGTACGGTGGCCTTGAGGGGCAAAATACAACATCAGATGAAACTCAGCCACTGTGAACCCAAATCCTCAATAGCCTTCAAACTATGTAAGTTAGGGTTTTACGTACATCTTAGTTAGCATCCAGAAAGTATAAGAAATTTGTTTTAATCTGAATTTGAAATACTGTCATACAAGAATTCATACAAGTTTCTCGAGAATTCCCAAACTCATACTCCTGGAGAATACATCTATTAGCCTCTTATTAACATCAGCATTAATTACATGACATTTCTGCTCCTTTCTCAGATTGTATGTCTGACATTAAATGTATACTACATTTCTCTAAATCATGTATTCTTATTTTGGTTACATGTTTGTTTCACACATATGGGAGCAAATTGCTAATGGTTATATTTATTGTGTCAAATATTAATATATTGTGTGATATAGACCTGGGACATTATGTTCACTATGGGCACTGTTATGTTTGCAAAATTTCAATTAGCCTTTCTACTGGCCCTTCTGTCTGACACAACAGGGCCACCGTAGCTTATACGTGACATGTAGTTAGTGCTAGTAGCCCTATGTTATTAAGCTAATAGGTGTTTTTAAAACCAACAAAACAAGAGCCCAAAGTAATTAGCTGAATATAATTCAGTCAGAGGCTAAACTGAATACAAACGCACACCCTTGGTGAACTGGAGATCCGGTCTCTTGTCCGCTCATACCCATTTTTATTTGTAGACTATACGTGTCAGTTTATTTCATCATCATCTCATTTTTGTCAGTGAAAAAATGTTGCTGACCAAAACTATGACAAAAATTATCGGTCAACACTGGTCAAAGTTTAAATTATTTGAACTTTGAGTGCAATTTTCAAGCCTACTTCGGCGCAGCCACTCATCCCACAGGAAAACAACGTCACAGCCAGCGCAGAGCAGTTTTACAGCTGATCACGTGTGGGCACCTGAACACACCACATCATTAAATGTTGTTTAATTACCAACATCATCACCAAGTTGTGAAACACTGTCGTGTTTTCAGTGTTGTTAATGTCTTTCATCCAGTGTTTTTTGTGTTTTGCACATCAGGGCCACCGCAGAAAAACTCCCAAACTGTTACTTTTCACACGTGAAATCGTTATGAATGATGTTTCAGTACCGAGAGGTATATTTGTTCCCTTCTTCTCAAAGTAACATATTGTGGGAGCGACAGGCAGCGTGAATGTTGACATATTCCTCGGCTGATTTAATGGCCTGTTTAATTCTGGCACGTCTGTAGCCCTCTCAGATGTTTTGCAGTTTTAATTAGTGTAATCATCGCTCTTGAAAAAGGCCACAGGGTTGTTTAATGGGTCATGTTTGTCAAGATGCACAGAATTATAACACAAAAGACATGCCATTTATTCAGCGCTACAGTCTTCCAGTGATTATGGGTGTCACAATTGATAATTAGAGAAAGAATTGATTTATCTGAAAGCCAAAATGAACCTCTGTGGTGTGAGGAAATTAGTTTGACAGTGTTTGGATGAGCGGTGTTTACACTGCAGTGTGGCGGTGTGGGAACACTTTACTACTCCAGTGTTAACTG
>JAJHUR010073857.1:0-10931 GCA_027495735.1 Lutjanus campechanus
TTTGTACTGATACGAGTTTGTCTTCTTAGCCTATCAGATTACATACAGAAGAAACTCTTCAAACATCAACGCCGCCACCGTAGACGTGCTGAGTCCCAGTGCACGGCAGTACACGGCCGCTGGACTCAAACCAGAACTGGTTTATGTATTTCGCCTCACAGCTCAAACACGAAAG
Organism: Lutjanus campechanus; assembly: GCA_027495735.1. Classification (NCBI taxonomy): domain Eukaryota; kingdom Metazoa; phylum Chordata; class Actinopteri; order Lutjaniformes; family Lutjanidae; genus Lutjanus; species Lutjanus campechanus. The sequence goes on from JAJHUR010073857.1 coordinate 176, forward strand.
GGTTGGGGAGAGGCTGCTGAGGCTTTGGTGGTCACAACAGAAAAGAGAGGTGAGAAATGCTGCAGCTAAAATCTATTATTCACATGATTCACACCCACACTCTTAGGAATAAGGGTTCCAAAAGGGTTCTTCCTGAAGGGCTGAGGTCCTACCCAGAATCATTCGCTAGTCGAGAACCCTCTTTTGAGGTAAGGGTTTGCCAAGTGTTCTTTTTGAGACTTAGAAGAGCCATTAAGAACCCTCGTCATCCAGAGAACCTTTGTTGAAAGAAAGAGATCTTCAATGATTGTTGAAATCCTTGAAGAACGCTTTTGTTCTTTTTACCATAACATAAAAGGGTTCTCAGTAGAACCTGTCTGGTGGGTTTCTAGTTATAAATCTTGGAATATATAAGGGTTCTCAGTAGAATCCCCTGTGTACATTCTAGATAAAACCCTTGGAATATAACAGAGTTCTTGAAAGAACCCCCCCAGGTTGGTTCTGAATAAAACTCAACAAATACTGTATCGAAAGGTTTTCATTGGTACCCTCTAAGTGGGTTCTTGTTATCACCCTTAGGAAGAGGAAAGGTTCTGGGTAGAACCCCCAGAGAGGATTCTGGGTGAAACCATTACACCCTAGAAGGTTTCTTTGTAGAACATCAGGTTCTGGGTGAACACCTGTCCCAGATGGTTCTATGTAGAATTTTCTGAAAGGGTTCTAAGAGATTCTATCAGGCCCTAAAATGAGTTCTCCCATAGGGACAAGCTGGAGAACCCTATATGTTTTAAATTAGCACTTCTTTTTCTGAGTGTTAACATTACGTTTTGAAAGTGAAGACGCATGTGTGTGTGCGTGTGTGTGTGTGTGTGTGTGTGTGCGCCCTTCAGCCCGACCCCAGCCCACGAGCCGTCCTGTAGTGCCTCAAGAGGAAGTCCAGGCTCGCAGAGTGCTGTTGTCATGGGAACCAGGCAGCGACGGCCTATCCCCAGTTCGTTACTATACAGTCCAGTACAGAGAGCTGCCAGACAGCAACTGGACTGTCCACTCTGCGTCAGTCAGCCACGAGACACACTCCTACATCGTGGACAGGTAAATGTGAGGGTCCACTTGCTCCAGCACACGATCAGAAAACAGAGAGTGAGCAGGGTGAGACATGCTGTAAATGACATACACACAGTGCATTTTTTCCCCTCTCTTTAAGGTTAAAGCCTTTCACTTCTTACCAGTTCCGTGTAAAAGCCACCAATGACATTGGGGACAGTGAGTACAGCCAGGAGAGTGAGGCCATCACTACACTGCAGGATGGTAAGAACTTGTGACTCCTCTAATTAAACATGGACCAAACATGTCAGCATGCAGCAGTAACTCATAATCCGCTGATTTTCTGTTTAGTTGTACAAGAACGCCTTTGTAATTGGGCGAACATGCCTTTACATCAATGTTTTGACTTTGGATTTTCACAGCAGTGAATACTTTACGTCAACACGGCGTGTGTTTACTCCCAAGCTGTTCCCTACCAGACTGTTTGAATTATATATCACTCTCCTCCACTGTGTCGGTTTGCTCAAACCAAAAATTCATTTTTGTTTTATCTTCTCTAGCCCCAGACAAAGCCCCAACAATTCTGTCAGTCACACCTCACACCACCACATCTGTCCTGGTCCGCTGGCAGGTACGCCGTTTGGTTGCTTGTTTTGTGAATGTCAAAATGAATGGTATAAGCTAATCAGAATCAAGTAGATTGCCAAGTAGGTTTTCATACTCAAGTAATGTGCCTTGGTCTTTTGGTGCATAACAATGAACATAGTAAGTAAAAGATTGTAATAATACTAATTTATGCCTCAGATTTGAATCAGATGAAACAAGTCTGTTTTCTCAGGAGGTTACAGTAGTACATTTAAAAAGAAGCAGGAGGAGATTTTTCTTGAAATAATTTTTATTTTCAACGTTATATTTTGTGGTTATGACAGTGGAAACACTACCGCTTTTGTCCACAAGGAGCTCTAAAATCGACCAAATATAAAAGTTAATTGTAGTAGCCGATACATTGATATTAAAATTTTTTTACTCCCTCACATCGACATCAGCCTCTAAAATCCTGTATTGGTCTGGCCCTATTTTTTTAACTATGTTGTAAACATTACTGTTTCTGCTCTAAAAACATTTAGTAATATTAATATGCAATCCTGTCCTGAATTTATAAGATAACTTCTCTGAGAAATGATCTCATAAATTCAGATTTTTTTTTTTCAAGTGAATGCAATAAGCCTCCGTAATAAGCAGCAGTATAAATAAGAGTGGTTGTATCACTAAAATCCTAACGACAGCCATCCCGAGTTATGTGCTGGTTGAATGTTGTGCATTAAACAGAGCTCTTCTCTTTGTAGCCTCCCTCTGAAGATCACATTAACGGAGTCCTGTTGGGGTTCAGGGTCAGGTACCGGGAGCTACACTATGACCGGCTCCGTAGCTTCTCTGTCCGCACAGTCAACAGCCCCTCTGCCAACTGGGCCGATCTCACTGGTGAGTATACTGGGGATTTTTTTTATGTCCAGGTATTGCTTTGACACTTTCAGTGAGTCCTGCATTGTGTTTTGCAAAACAGATCAATAAATCAGTTAATATTCTACTCTTTCCCAATCTTGTGAACCCAACCTTTCCCAACCTTTCCCATCCTCTATCCAAACTACAGCTCCGTACAGCATCAGGAACCTGAGTGAATCCTCGCTCACCCAGTATGAACTGGATAGTAAGTCTTAAATCTGCCTTTATGACTCCCTTCCATCACCATCCATCTGTCTGCATGTCCCATGTCGTGTTGTACCAGCACAAATTATGCCATTTGTATGATCATTTACAGCTAGTTCATGTTGCGCCATCCTCCCACTCAACTGTATCCACGGAGGGACCGCCGCTGATTCTTATGATGTGTATATGACTTTAATCTCTCCGAGCTGCCCTGTCATTGTTTCACTGGGTTTTATTTCTTTTTAATCACTGACAAATCTTCCTCGTGTCCCCACAACAACCCCATCTTTTCATCAGCATGCCTCATAATTCCACCCCTCCGTCTTTTCGTTCAATTTGTGATGTTGTCTTGCCACGGGCGTAACTATGACTGTGTGGTCTCGCTGGAGTAACTTATTTTTGCTCTTTTATCTTAACTGTTCAATTATAATGCTGCATCGGGTTGTCTCCTCGCAGATTTGAGTAAACACAAACGCTACGAGATCCGTCTCAGTGTGTACAACGCTGTGGGGGAGGGTCCCAGCAGCGCACCACAGGAAGTGTTTGTCGGAGAGGCGGGTATGTTTCTTCTCTCACTGTGCAGCACGTGTGTCAGTCAGGAAAGTTATATCAAACATGTAAATAGGGCTGGGCAATAGATATCGATATTATACTGATATTGTGATTTGAGACAAGATATTGTCTTAGATTGTGGATATCATTATATTGTGATATGGCATAAGAGTTGTCTTTGTTTTAAAGGCTACATTACAGGAAAGCAAATTTCTGAAGTTACAAGACTGTTTTAGCTGTTCTGTTATTCGCCTTCATATTCATATTATTGATGATTATTGATACTTTATGAAAGCACCAATAATCATGCTATAATGTCGCAGTATCGATAAATATCAGTAGAGAGGAATTCAGTCCAGCCCTAATGTTGAGAATTTCTAGTATGTTATTTTACACTGTAAAAACAAAAAAGTTGAGAGAACTCAAAATTTCAAGACGTTTTGAAAGTTTTGAAGTTTTGAAAAAGTTTTAACAACAAATCATGTTTTGTTTTTTTTGTTTTTTTAGATAATTTATTTATTTAATTAATTTTTTGTTTATCTTCTTCAGATAAACTTGAATTTTGGAATTTTTGAGAATTCATGTTTCGAAAATTGTTGAGTAAACTCATTGAAGTGAAAGTCAATAAAGGTTCATATTCTAATATTTTCAACTGCATTTCATCAGTAAGTAAATTGTCTCAACAAAAGATGATAGTTCGGCAAAGTTTTTGAGTTTATTTCAACACTTAAAGACTTTGAGTGTAATTCAATTCATTTTAAGCAGGTTTAACTTAAGTTCCCCTGCTGCCTTAGAAATGTGAGTTGACTGAACTTGGGTCAAGTAATTAGTTCAAAGTTGCATTTAATCAACTCAACTCATTTCAGATCAAAAGACTTCAGCTCAGAAGGACTCATGTTTATAAGTTCTGAAGTGTTCTGAAATTAAAAACTAGACATTTTAATTAATTAATTAATTAATTAATTAAACCTATGTATGTTAATGTAATGAGAAAAGATTAGTTGAGTTCCAGCATGAAGTTTTACAGTGTAGTGAAGGAAGTTGCTTGCAATTATGAGTTTTCTCAACTTTTTTTTTTTACAGTGATAAAGAGAGAAAATGTGTATATTGAGATATACAGTATATAGTATATAGCAGCTTGACCTAAAATATATTGAGCTATTATTTATAAGCCATATTGCCCAGCTCTCTATATAAAAAGTATAATTATTTACTCTCTGCCCTATTCAAGTACCAACATCCCCTCCCCAAAATGTGGTGGTCCAGTCCTCAACAGCCACACAGCTCGATGTCACATGGGACCCTCCTCCTCTGGATGCCCAGAATGGGGACATACAGGGTTACAAGGTATGAATATTGTGGGGTTTTTTTCTGTGTTGCTGCATATCAGCCGAACTTACATCATGTCTTTCCTATTTTTTATGTAATAATTGAAAAACGTATGAATTGTGCAGCCACAATTCTTTTATTCTGTTTCTAGATCTACTTCTGGGAGTTTCAGCTCCAGAATGAGACAGAGCGCCTGCGTACTCTGTTCCTGCCGGAGCTCGGGGTGAAGCTGAAGAACCTGACAGGCTACACCACCTACATGATCAGTGTGGCAGCCTTCAATGCTGCAGGGGATGGACCCCGTTCCCTGCCCACTAGAGGGCGCACTCAGCAAGCAGGTGCGTTACAGTAGATCCAGATGTGGCTGAGGAGATTGCAGTGATGTTCAAAAGACCAGTGGTGTTAACATGCAGCTAAAACCTGCTGCCAACAGCATGGAGCATTTCACAGTCTCTGTCATCTGCACAGTTATGATCAGAATGTAACAGCATTTTTTTATGGTGGTCAGTGTGCTTGTGTGGAGCTTTATGTCAAGGTTAGTCCACTCTTCAGTCACAAAACATGCCTCCAAAAGAACAGATGATGAGGGCTCTCATCTCAAGTCAAACTTGAACTGAAGATTTGCAGCTTTAAGACAAATATTGTAAGACCCACTCCTCCTATTCTCCAAGAAATAGAGCATTTTCTGTAAAGAGTTTAGCTCTGTCCTGTGGGATATAGCATAAGAGATCAGAGTCGTCTTGGCACCTCCTCCAGGAAGAGTCACGGGGGTGGAAGCCTAATGACAGCGGCAGAGCACTGAATACAGAGTGCGGGGGACACATGTAGATTAGTTTTTTGGCCGCTGCTGCACAAAGACGTCTGTGTTTACCAGCTAGCGAGAGTCCCTCCTCTGCGGTTTCAGCACAAAAATGGTTTACAGTATAAATTTCTCTTGTCTTTTCCGCCCCCTTGAAGGCTGTGACATTGGCGAGGGGTACAAAGTGCTGAGAACTTAAAAACACAGGCAGGAATTTTGGCTCGCTGCACCACAGGCTACTGGGAAGCGAGCCAACACAAGCTTTTGTGAATTTTATGCAGAATTGTGGCGAAATCCTGACACTTAGCTGGATCTGGGTTGGGTCAGCAGGCACAATTCTCACAGCTCTCACTCAAGGTCACAGAGTGATTTTGCAAACTCTCATGTCAACTTATGTGACTCATTTGCGTGAACAGTCTGTTCACCGCACTACCTGTTTTTACGTGCACAAAATATGTTATTGTTCATGCTCTAATAATGAACAATGAACAATGCAACTGCTTTCATCATTAATCTCCTTGTGTTTCTTTTGCATGTCATCTAGAATAACATGACTTTTTTTTTTTTTCGTTTGTGAATATATAAAATTTCCCGCTGCTGACTTTGTCACACTGATCCAGTGCTGTTTTTGTTATCAGTTTACCTGAATGCAATACCAAGGTTCTAGCTTCATTCTGAGAAGTGCTGAGATATTGAGCTTCAGAGTTTGTGCTTTCCAAATACACGAAAATAAATGTATTCTACATGAGTAATATCAAATTCCTATCAAATATGTAAATGTTTTTGGGGGGAGGTTATAGGTCAAATGTAGATAGAACCTTCTTAACCAAAGAGCTCACTTTCTGCTTGGAATTATAAAGTTCTGTCTTGCAAAACATGCAAAGAAGCAATTATCTTCAAGGAACAAAAAAAGTTTACCCTTAATTTGTTTCAAACCATAAAAGTGTTGTAATAGAATATCTACATGCATGAGGATGTTAAATTTAATTCTTTCTGTGATATTTTTATGATAATTTGTCTTTTATCAGAAATGCTGATTGTGATACACAAATTTGTCTTAATTTGTGGGGAAAGGGAAATTTAAAAAATGATGGATGGATGAAATTAGTGTTTAATTTGTAATTAAGACTCCATCAATTCAAATGTAGACTGTTTAATATTTATTTCATCATCATTTCAGACATTTTAAGATTTTTTTTCAAAGGACTGCACAAAAACAGACTGTGCTTTAGTAACATGTTTACTAAGCTTCTTTTTCTTTTAACTCAACTGTTGAGTTAACAGTTCGGTCTTTTTGGTTGTTTTAGGTCTTGCTGAGGAATTTATTTTTATGTTAGCTACCATGCTAGCCAGCTAACACTAGCCTCCTAATGTTAGTCTGACAGGTAGCGACTGCTAATGTTAAGAGATGAGCACTACACAACTTAAAAAATCACTTCACATAATGTTTACAAGTCACAGATTAACAATATGGGAATAACTCAGTTTTGACAAAAATGTCACATAGAACATTATAAAAGTGGATGGAATGTCTTGAGAGTTTGGGACAAATGGGAAAAGTAGCTTGCAACAGAAGCAAACTAGTTAAAAATGTGCTAAATTGCTTTTATAACTTATGAACACTGAGATGTCTACTGGTGAGGAATGTCAAAACTGAATGAAATAAATATTGCTGCATTTCAAATCGCTTGCTGCATAAGGATTATAAATAAATAATGAGTCTATTTATTTATTTTTTCTTATTTATGTGCGTCCCAGTTCATGCCTTAATTACAGAATTCACTGAGAATTTACAAATGTTTTCATGAATATGTAGGCATATCCACGTATCCGCATTGCAGTTTTGTGAAGAGCTGTCATCGCCTCTTTTCTCCTCTTTTTTCGCCAAAAGCGCCGAGTGCTCCCAGCTTCATCCACTTCAGCGAGTTGACCACCACTTCGGTCAACGTGTCCTGGGGAGAGCCCAAGCAGGCGAACGGCATCATTGAGGGTTACCGCCTGGTTTATGAGCCCTGCACTCCAGTAGATGGTGAGAAACTCTGCCTGGAGCCTAATAACCCTGCCATGTCTTGACATTCCTCAGCTGGCTTTCGCAGACAGTGATTTACAACCTCTTGCCTAGTTACCATATTCTTTCTAACTCACACTGCTTAAGCTCATGCTCTAATCTGTTACAGATGAATATAGGCCCTGCAGTAACGTATACGGCGTGGCTGATAAAAAAAAAATTAGTTGGAATGCTCGGGTGAGACTTCACAGCTTTGTCTCTCGCTGCGAGAAACATGGCTAATAGTTGGCTAAGTGTGGTTGCCTGGACCAGATTGTCAAGTAATTGGGAGCAGAGGTGGAATGCTGAGCTGAGGCTGCTGTGGTCCCTCAGCTATCCACTAATGGACCCAGAGCAAAGCCGAACAGAGCAGTAAAGACAGGGAATATCAGTCGGTCTATTAGAAAAAGGTCCTGGTGTCTCTTCCTATCTGGGTATCAAGAAGGCTGCTGGAATAATAGACCTTCTCTCTTATATATGCAAAAAATGTGCACGTCTCTGATCTGTGAGTCTGTGAGTCTGCACTCTGAGAAATGAGGGTTCCAAATGGGTTCTAATCAGAACTATCTGCCTATGAAGAACCCTTATTTGAAGAAAGGCTCCGTCAAGGGCTCTATGTAGGATTAGGGGTTCCCGTAAGAATCCTTCTCATCCAAAGAACCCCTCTTTGAAGAAAAAAAATCTTCAAAGACTGTGAAGATCCTTGAAGAACTCTTTCATCAAGTGTTTGTCAAGGGTTCTTTGTACCATAATATAAAAGTGTTCTCAATAGAACACCCCGGGTGAGTTCTTGATAAACTTCTGGAATATAAAAGGGTTCTTGGTAGAGGGTTCTGGGTGGGCTCTTGTTAGCACCATTAGAAGGTGGAAAGGTTCTGGGTAGAACCATTACAGCATAGAAGGGTTGTCTGTAGAACCTCTCATAGGGGGTTCTGGGTGAAACCCTAGATACTTCTAGATATAATCCTTTATGTTGGATTCTAGGTAGAACTTTCTGAAAGGGTTCCAAGTGCAACCTCTATGGGCCACTTTTTCCCCAACATGGAACTGGCCCTGTTGTCATTAAAGCACCTAATTTTGAACCATTCTGAGCATTTCTACCAAAAAGAAACTGGTTCGGAGTCTCAAAGGTTGGTTCCCAACTGGAACCAAAAGAAAGGCAGGTTTGCCTTGGGAACCAACTACTATCCTACTAGGATAAAAGTGTTTTTCTATAGGGACAAGCCAAAGAACCCTTTGCGGTTCTAGTTGGCACCCCTATTTCTGTGTCTTTTAATGTGTTAACCTGTCTGTGTGACTCTGTGTGTCTGTTCATATGCACAAAGCTTGGCTTTTTGTCGCTTGTAGAAAGCAGCATCTAGAGTCTTAGTGTTCTCTGTACAGACTCCTCTCCTCGCACTCCAGGTGTCAGTAAGATAGTGACTGTAGATGTGAAGGGCAGCGCTCCCCTGTGGATGAAGATCAAAGACCTGGCTGATGGCGTCACCTATAACTTCCGCATCCGGGCCAAAACGCTAACTTACGGGCCCGAGGTGGAAGCCAACATCACTACTGGGCCTGGAGAAGGTGGGACTCTTAAAATCTGTGATGTGTCACTGCTTTGGTCTGATGCACACAAGTGCCTTTTTGACTCAAAAGGGCCTTTTTTTTTCTAACTGCTCGTCATTTTTGTCCCCTGAAGGAGCTCCGGGCCCTCCTGGAGAACCTTTCATTTCTCGGTATGGCACTGCCCTCACTCTGCATTGGACCAGCGGTGATCAAGGCCGTGCACCCATCACACGATATGTCATCGAGGCCAGACCTTCAGGTGAGCGACATGCATGAACAGTTTCATAATCATGGATGCATTATATAAGACCTGAATACCGGACCTGAAGATGGTGCCTGTTCGGTCCAATGAGAACTGCTCACCTGGTGCAAATGACAAAAAATGTTTCCAATACGTGCAGTGTCCCCGCACGTGACTTCTCATTCAGGCCATAGACTTTACATTGTGATGACATCACAGATTTTTAAACTGCCTTTTTCAGCTCTAGGAAACTTTTACAAATGTAAAAACCTCCGTGATTAAAGAAATCATCACAGAAAGAGTCATAATTGACCTTCTTTGTAGTTTTAAAGACATAAAAACATCAAAATTCACGAGTTGGGTATTCACTGATGTATTTTATGAACAAAACTCTCTCTTTAGCTCTCTCTCTCTCTTTAAATCCCAAAAAACAATTGATTTTGAGACAAGGCAGCTGGAAGTGCTAATATGCTTCCTCATTTCTGGGACTCATTCGCTATCACTATCGTGACATATTTTCTTATCTGATCTTGCCTTTAGATGAAGGATTATGGGATATCCTTATCAAAGACATCCCTAAAGAAGTGACATCCTACACACTTAACCTGGACATGCTGCGAGAAGGGGTCACGTATGACTTTCGAGTAATTGCAGTCAACGACTATGGCTATGGGTCACCCAGTGCCCCCTCCCCCTCTATATCAGGTACTTTAAACCAAAAAAACAATGTTAACAAAACAGTGCTTGTTTTTTATGTTTTTTGTTTTTTGTTTATTAATGCTGCTTACATGTATGTGTTCAGCTCAGAAAGTGTCTCCGTTCTACGAGGAGTGGTGGTTCCTGGTTGTGATCGCTCTGGTGGGCCTCATCTTCATCCTGCTCCTTGTTTTCATCCTCATCATCCGAGGCCAGAGTAAAAAATACACCAAAAAAGCAGATTCAGGTAGGAAACACAACTGCTAACGTTTCCATTTCAAATGTCTGTTGCTGCAACTTAAGCCATCGACCGGGTTTTGTCTGCCTCTTGGACAGCTCTGCTGAGAATTGCACTTCAATGATTGAACATCCAAAGTCTATTTTAGAAAATGGGAGTGTGAAGGCTCACACAATTAGACAAATTACCCAGATTTCCTCGGCATTGTTTAGCTGACAGGGGAAAGATGAGAGTAAAGGTTACCAGTGAAACAGCTGAAATAGGCAGGTGAATAAACATTATTGTTCATGTTTAACTGCAGTGGGGATCAATACGGGGATAAATGGCTTGGCAGTGGTTTAATGCTCAGGTCATTAGTCAGACTGAGAGTAATTATATAACTACAGCACTGTAGCAAGAAGCTGTTTTTCATTCTGGTGAATTATCCCGGGTGACATTGCTGCTCCAAGAAACTCTTTATCAGAGGTTGATTCTTCAAATCCAAAAACATGAGGTAGAAGTTAATCACTGATGGTAGACTTACTGTTAATACTTCACATTATGGTTGACAAGTAATCACAGCGAGGGCATCTGGCG
>JAJHUR010073857.1:10951-21865 GCA_027495735.1 Lutjanus campechanus
TTTTTGTCCCCTGAAGGAGCTCCGGGCCCTCCTGGAGAACCTTTCATTTCTCGGTATGGCACTGCCCTCACTCTGCATTGGACCAGCGGTGATCAAGGCCGTGCACCCATCACACGATATGTCATCGAGGCCAGACCTTCAGGTGAGCGACATGCATGAACAGTTTCATAATCATGGATGCATTTTATAAGACCTGAATACCGGACCTGAAGATGGTGCCTGTTCGGTCCAATGAGAACTGCTCACCTGGTGCAAATGACAAAAAATGTTTCCAATACGTGCAGTGTCCCCGCACGTGACTTCTCATTCAGGCCATAGACTTTACATTGTGATGACATCACAGATTTTTAAACTGCTTTTTTCAGCTCTGGGAAAGTTTTACAAATGTAAAAACCTCCGTGATTAAAGAAATCATCACAGAAAGGCAAGGCAATTTTATTTGTATAGCACCATTCATACACAAGGCAATTCAAGGTACTTTACAAGAACTTAGAAATGTATTAAAATAAAACATAAAAATTGCAGATCATTAAAGACAAAGGCTAAAACAAGAGTCATAATTGACCTTCTTTGCAGTTTTAAAGACATAAAAGCAACAAAATTCACGAGTTGGGTATTTACTGATGTATTTTATGAACAAAACTCTCTCTTTAGCTTTTGTTGACCACATTTCAGGCAAATAAATCCAAAAAAATTTTTATTTTGAGACAAGGCAGGTGGAAGTGCTAATATGCTTCCTCATTTTTGGGTTTTTGGACTCATTCGCTATCACTATCATGACATATTTTCTTATCTGATCTTGCCTTTAGATGAAGGATTATGGGATATCCTTATCAAAGACATCCCTAAAGAAGTGACATCCTACACACTTAACCTGGACATGCTGCGAGAAGGGGTCACGTATGACTTTCGAGTAATTGCAGTCAACGACTATGGCTATGGGTCACCCAGTGCCCCCTCCCCCTCTATATCAGGTACTTTAAACCAAAAAAACAATGTTAACAAAACAGTGCTTGTTTTTTATGTTTTTTGTTTTTTGTTTATTAATGCTGCTTTTATGTATGTGTTCAGCTCAGAAAGTGTCTCCCTTCTACGAGGAGTGGTGGTTCCTGGTCGTGATCGCTCTGGTGGGCCTCATCTTCATCCTGCTCCTTGTTTTCATCCTCATCATCCGAGGCCAGAGTAAAAAATACACCAAAAAAGCAGATTCAGGTAGGAAACACAACTGCTAACGTTTCCATTTCAAATGTCTGTTGCTGCAACTTAAGCCATCGACCGGGTTTTGTCTGCCTCTTGGACAGCTCTGCTGAGAATTGCACTTCAATGATTGAACATCCAAAGTCTATTTTAGAAAATGGGAGTGTGAAGGCTCACACAATTAGACAAATTACCCAGATTTCCTCGGCATTGTTTAGCTGACAGGGGAAAGATGAGAGTAAAGGTTACCAGTGAAACAGCTGAAATAGGCAGGTGAATAAACATTATTGTTCATGTTTAACTGCAGTGGGGATCAATACGGGGATAAATGGCTTGGCAGTGGTTTAATGCTCAGGTCATTAGTCAGACTGAGAGTAATTATATAACTACAGCACTGTAGCAAGAAGCTGTTTTTCATTCTGGTGAATTATCCCGGGTGACATTGCTGCTCCAAGAAACTCTTTATCAGAGGTTGATTCTTCAAATCCAAAAACATGAGGTAGAAGTTAATCACTGATGGTAGACTTACTGTTAATACTTCACATTATGGTTGACAAGTAATCACAGCGAGGGCATCTGGCGTTGATTTTTTTTAGACTTGGTCTGATCACCCAGCAGCAAGTAGCTATGAGAGGAGAGAGACAGAGGTGGGAGATTTGGGGTGGAAAGTGAAGGGTCAGGTCAAGCCTTCCTAAAGCCTCGTACCGGTGACTTTTTAGCTTGGTCAGCATTTAGCATGGTGCCAGGGTTACCAGGGTCAGTAAACAGGGCTTGGCGAGACCGGTTCAGACAAGGACTGTGTTTGTGTGGGGACACAAAGAGGGCTTCTTAGCCCCTTTCAACCCCTCCCCAGTTTTCTCAGCCATGAAGCTGATCTGTCTTACATGAAGCAGTTTGCTTTACTAGAGTCCAGGGGCCGTGGCAAAACCTCCTAATTTGGAGATCCTATCTTAACTAACGTTTTGTAACCTTGGTGTTAGGAAAAAAGTCACACAGCTGAACAGTTCCTAAGTCAGTGTCCCTATTTCAACTTATGATAGGAAATGTGTATTAAACAATCAGTCTAACTTCCCAAAGTCTCCAAACTTTAGGATAACTTTCATTTTTCTCCCTGTAGTAGTAGCTGCTAACCAGCTAACAGTAGTGGTCACAAACAGGAGCTATCATTAGTGTTACCTCACAGTAGCTAACAGTACTGTTCACTAAGTAAGGGTTAATGTACGGTGCCAGTTCTTGCCAACAGGGTGAGGCAGGACCCCAACATGAGGCAGATCATCAGGGGCTTATTTCAGAAAAATTACCTGCTCACTGTGAAGTATCCTGTTTATTATACAGCTACTCACCAAAATAAATCAAGAAGTAGACACAAAATATTAATTTAAAAAAGCTGATTTAAAAATTATTGTATTGCTCCTCCAGAGTCATGATCAGTACTGCGTCCATAGCAATGGTCTGTTACACAGCCATGGTCTGCTATACAGAAATAGCAGACCTATGAATGCTGTAATGACCAATTAGAATCAAGTATCTAATGGTTATGTTTGCTAACAGTAGCTAATTATAGTGTTCGCTAAAAGTAGTTAACTGTGGTGTTAACCAACACTAAGTAATGGTAGTGTTTGCCAACTTGTTTAATCAGTATGACTGCTGTAAATTTCACAAAAACTTACTGCTTTACTGATGTAGCTGAAAAGCAGCATTTTTTTGTTGTATTTTGTAAATTGACTATATGCAAGTTTAAGCCTTATACTTGAGTTTTATTGTGTTGTCACAGTGTCGTCCTCCTACCCCTGTCCAGGCAACCACTCCAACTGCACGGCTCTGCCCCTGACCCACGGAGAGATGGTGCGCCTGGACGAGGGACGCTTCCCAGCCCTGGAGCTCAACAACAGACGCCTCTCTGTGAAAAACTCCTTTTGCCGCAAGAACGGCATCTACACACGGTCAGTCGCGATCACTGCAAACGTGCCATCAGTCATACAGTAACAGTCAGTCGTGGTGTTCAGCTGACCATTGCATTCATTTCCTGCAAGCAAAGATTCCACCTCTCAGACATATTGTTAACTCAGTCTTGTCTACGTTTCCTCTTGCTATTCAGTGTGTTGCTTATGATACTGACAGGAATTAATAATGTAGTGTTGTGTGTTCCCCTCTTCCCTCACAATAGTCTGTCAGTCTTGAGAGAACAAACCGAGCCTCGAGGAGCCCAGCTGCTGATTTGAGCCTCCTTCCGCTCCCCCTCGTTGATATTCAGTGTTTGTGTGGAGCAACAATTTATAGAAAGGGGGTAGCACAATACCAGCTAATTAGCATTCATGAGCTTCTGCGTGTGCTCTTTGTCTGTCCATCACCGCTTTAGACAAAGGGTGCTTATGGGTCAGAGCCGGCCATTTCACTTCTGGCCTTCAGCCCAGAGTTTCTCTTGAGTGCAGTGTTGTGAGGGCTATCTCAATGTAAAGTACAACACTGTTGGTATGAGCACATGTCCTTCTACCCGTCAGCAGGACTTTGGCAGGCGGCTCGCTCTGTGGTAATATTTAGGTAAACATTAGATAAGAGGAATGTGACAAACTCTGCGGCACAAGAAGCAAAAGGAAGGTCCTGTGGAGAAACACTAGTCAACATTTGGGGATTGGACAGGTGGTCACACTGTAAAAAAATATCAGGCAATTTGCTATAATAAGATTTTTAAGAGTTTTGAGACAAACTCAAACTCTTAAGTTTATACCAAATCATGTTTGTTAAGATAACAACCGCCCATCCCACCCCCAAAAAAGTGTGTTTCAAAATTTTTTACTCAAGTTTTTACTCAACTAAATAAAATTGACCCTTTCCTAGTCCCTTTTTGCTTTGTGCTCCAATAACAGTTAAGCAAACTTGGTACTTCAGTCAACTTTATCCTTTTCCTGTAAAAGATTATGTCAGCAAAATGCTGGCAATTAGCTAGCTAATGTTAGCAACACACCAGCTAACTAGCTAGCTAATGAATGATGTAGAGTTGCTAGCTACTTAATTAGCATTTTGCTAACTTTACCAAACTTAAGATGTGAATATATGTCACTTTTACACCAATGTCTTTTAACCTTCTTCAAAATTTAGTTTTCTTTTCAACATACACAGGGCTAGCACATAGCATATTTAAGTACTGACAACAGGAAAGGAGTAAGTTGACCGAGGTACCAAGCTTGCTCAACTGTCATTGGAGCACAGAACAAAAAGGGGCGGGACTTAGGAAGGGTCAGTTGCAAACATTACATTTTCAAGCAGCCGAATAATGACGAGCTCAGTGTGAACAATTTTTAAAATACAATTTCTTGGGGAAGCTTTCTATCACTCAAAGATTCAGATTTATCAAATGAAGAAAAGTACATCATCTCTGTTTGAGTTTGATTCAAAACACAAAAATCTAGTGAATGCAGTTGCCTTGAAATTATGAGTTTTTCCAAAGTTGTTTTTTTCTTTTTTTACAGTGCACGTGGTTTGTGTTCAGGAGGATGGGAGTTCAGAGTCTGCTTCTTGTCATAGCAAAAGAAAAACAAAGATGTTGGTTTTCGCACATTGCTGTGCACATTATGGGTGGAATGTGCTAGAAGGGGTGCATTAAGGGCAGCTGAGTCTGTACTGTTTTCTCCTTGACCAAGGAGGCCAAGAAGGGGATCAAAGGGTCTTGAGTTGCTCCCTCTCTTTGAAGAGCTCCAATCTGGTAACATACTCTTTGCTAATGATCTGTGGACTAAGGGAGGAAGAGTGGGAGGGCTCCCTATGGGATATTTGAAAGGGTGAGGGAGAGAAGGATGAATTAGACAGATAAGGCAAGGGAAAAAATACAGTGCTCCTAAATAATTCAGAGCTCACTGGCAGCATTTCGGAGTGTGATCGGTAGCAGGATTCTTTGCCCCTCCCCTACGCTCACGTGTCGCCATCCTTTTAATGTCTGACTCAACCTTGTCTGAATTCTAAGTAGAAATTTTTTTTTTCTTCTTCACAGTCCGCCCCCTCACGTCATCCCCTTTAACCCAGAGGAAACGTCCCTTTGTTGTGTCAACCCTTTCATGGCCGTTGTCATGTTGTGTCTTCTAAGCGTCCTGTTCTTGGCATTCCCAGTGATTTAGCTCCTGCGTATATCTCAGTACATATTAATTTTCATTTGAGAGCTTGTCAAGGTTGTCTGCTTTATGCCTTAATATTACGCTTGACATCACAGCGTTTTATGCTTGTCTGTTCTGCCCCCACACACAACGTTTTCCATTTCAGATCATTTAAACATTTACTTTCATGCCATTCCTAATTTATATAATGATTTAGTCTTTTTTTTTCTGAAACCAAGTGAGCAAACTCTCCTCTTAATGCTGCGTTAGCCTGAGTTACACACTGAGCCCACTGATGTAGCTCAGTGATGTGAGGGGTAGTGGTCCAGTTATGGCACTCTGACCATCCAATTCAGCCTCAGCAGACCTTGAACGCAGCAGCAGTCATTACTGCCAAGGAAGAAGAATAATTGTCTGCACAGATGTTTTTCTCTGCTTCACTTTATGGACTTAATGACTGGAGCCAAAAAAGAAGCTAGGGGTCTTTTTACTTGACCTGCGCTCATAAAAGAACTTTATAATACTTTGCAGAGCTCAGGGCCATGCTTAGTTATGCAGCTTTTCTGCAGGAGGTCTAAATCTCTGACTGACTCCAAACTGTACAGTCATTCAGCTCTAATCACCACAAAGACTCCTTTCATGAAGATGCTCTTAAATTTTTATGCAGAATCCTGTTTGTGCATCTCATGACGGTTGAGGTGAGCTGAACTCCTGCAGAACTCGCCCCCCTGCCAAAGCTCCTGACGGCCACTTTGCAAAGATCAGAAAGAAACAGCAAAAGAATTAGACCAATTATAATCTTTTCCTTGCTTTGTGTATTACTCGCTTCTAGGGATGCATAAATAACCCATTCTGTGCCGGTCTGAACTAAGCTTTCATTCTCACTTTCATGGTCGATGAGTCTGCGCTGAATCTGTACATATTGATCCCCATGACCCCCCGCTGGGATGTGAAGCTTCTTCATTTTCAGAAATATTTTGCATCCTTCCAGCAGTCATCTGAGTGGCGTCAGTTACAGGACTGATCAGACATTTGAATGTTTACGGGAATGTGTTCTCAAAGAGGAGAGAACTCTAAAAAATCTGTTTGAGTTTCCTGAAAAGAGATGAAATGGTTTTTTTTAAAGACAAACCCCAATTCCTGAAACTTTGGGACGTTATGTCAAATATAAATAAAAAAGAGAATGCAACGATTTGCAAATATTTTTGGAACTATTCTCGATTGAATTCAGTACAAAGACAAGATACATAATATTCAAACTGATTAACTTTTAACAACACTCAGTAGTATTGGGGAACTGAGGCACTAACTGCTCAGGTTTTGAAAGTGAAATTCTTTCTCATTCTTGCTTGATGTATGACTTCAAGTGCTCAGCAGTCTGACTGCTCTGTTGTATTTTGCATTTCACAATGCTCCACACTTTCGATGGCAGACAGGTGTGGACTGCAGGCAGGCCAGTCTAGTACCTGAACTCTTTTACTATGAAGCAACGCTGCTGTAACGCGCAGAATGTGTCTTACTGAAAAAAGCAGGTAAATCTCTGGGCAGGACGTCGTCCAGAATCTATGTGTATCTTTCAGCATTAATATTTGGGCTTTGACAGATGTGACATGATGGCATGATGCCGTGGGCATTAACACACCCCCGTACCAACACAGATGCTGGCTTTTTAAGTTCGCACTGGTAACAGTCGAGATGGTCCTTTCCCTCTTTGGCCTGGAGGACAAGACAACATGATTTCCAGAAACAATCTGAAATGTGGACTCATCAGATCTCAGCTCACTTTTTCACTTTGCTTCAGTCCTTCTCAGATGAGCTCAGAGAATTTCTGGATGTTGTTGATATTTGGCTTTCACCATACATGGTAGAGTCTTAACATGGATTTGTAGATGCAGTGTTCCCGAGCCCACATAGTATCCTTTATACAGTTATGTGGGTTTTTAATGCAGTTGTTAATGCAATGCCATCTCAGGGGTTTTTGGCTCGGGTTTTTTTTTGTTTGAGCATTAAATATCTTGTCTTTGTACTGTATTCAATTGAATACAAGTTGAAAAGTGTTTACAAATAAAATAATATCTCTCTCTGACATTCTTTCTCTGTCTCTTTTTCTCCATCTGTCCAGGTCTCCACCAAGACCCAGTCCTGGAAGTCTGCACTACTCGGATGAGGATGTCAGCACTAAGTACAATGACCTGATCCCGGCAGAGAGCAGCAGTCTGACTGAGAAACCCTCTGAGATATCTGACTCTCAGGTAAGCACTGATCCTGGCATGCCGCCCATGTCCACTCCAGGTCTGGAATAGGCAATGTACTTAAATTTGAAAGTAAAATTCAGCTGTTCAGTTGAAATTTCTCAAAGTGAGAAACTCATCCAAGGCAAAGTCATAACCTTTCCAAACTCAGAAATACTTTTTTATTCCACATTATTTTACTCTTCTCACATTCACCATCTCTCTTCTTGATAACCTCGGTTCTTTGTTTTTTTTTTGTCTGAATCACCGACACTAATCACTGCGTGTCTGCCTAATTATGATGCTGAATTTTTGAGGATAAATTAATGACAGTCAGCAAGACAATCTGTCTCAAGTGGATCACCTCTAAATTAAATATCCTCTGTTAGTGTAGGCCAGTTTTGGCCGACATCTCCAGATCTCCGTTTTTAATACTGATTTCTCCCATGAGAAGGAAGCACGGGGCAGATTCTCATGTCCCATGTGTCTGCAAATATCTTCACAACTAATTAATTTTCCTCAAACCGGAAATCTGGGTTGCAGCTTGTCATGTGGTGATTTGAATGGCTCAGTGTGTGTGGAGGAGTTGGGAGGTCCAGTGAAGAGACAGGGTTGTTAGAAGTGATGATGGATACAAAAGGCGGAGAAGCTGATCGCAGCAGATCGTGAACATCTGTCTTCCCACACTCGCGCCGGGTCTCCCTGGCCAATTTATCTGGTACCTGCACAGTCAAAACATTGTTCAGCCCTGTTTGAACAAACACTGCTCTCGTGGGAGACACAAACTGGTGTTATTCTTTTCCTCTGCATAGCCTCCTACTGTTTACCTGCCACTTGTGCAAATAAATGGTGCTCCAACATCTGTTAAGCTGTAGTGTCTCAATGGAGCGGTAGATGGGCAGGCACTTGTCAGGCACAAAAATGTGCCAAGTGTGTAATGTTTTCTGTGAGAGTTTTTTACTGTTTGTGTGTCTCTGAGCCAGTTCAGTCTGCTGGAAAGGTGACAGGATTCATCAGCACAAACATTTCACAAACAACTTACAAGACTGATGGCTTCATATCACAGCAAAAGCAAATTAATCCTGTAAACACTGTCTCTGTCCAATTCTAGGACACACTTGTGTACACTTATCAAATCTGTGCTCCACAGAGCTACGGGTGAGCTCCTATGTGTGAAAGATGCGCAATAGAAGTGATTTTCTGCCCCTTAGACTTGCACTTGGATTAATAGATTTCCATTTGTCTCTCAGTAGATAAATCCTGTGCCACTTTACAATAAGACTACCCTTATAAATGATTTAGAAATGGTTTATGATTAGGTTATTAAAGCTATAATATGTAACTTTTCTGCATTAAAATCTCTAAAATGCTACACCTATGTTATATATTTTGTTGAGTCGTGTACTGACATTATCTCAAATGTTTCCAACGATGTTCAAATGCAGTGATATCTGTAATTTATTCAAGGTAACAGTGTGTTTCCTGTTAGCCATTGCAAGAGAATTGTTAGCTGCTACAGCTCCAGGGAAAACACAGGCGACATCAGAGTGAGGAAGGAAGTCATAGACAGATTTTCATCAGCTTTGTTGATCGTCTAACAGTGAAGAAAACAACACTCAAGATCCCACGCCACTTCACAATATCATCAAATTACATCTTTTGTTATTGTTTTAATGTGACAAAGACCCCCATAGCGGAAGCATTTACATATTGTGCGTTTAATGAGGTTGTAAAAACTATATAAATAATGAATAAGCTGTTGCAACACAGAAACATGACAAAAGTGACCTGAAGCTTGGCAAATAGTGAGGCCACATTTATCTGCACTTTTAAGCCTCAGATCATATTGCTTACTTATCTTACTTGGTCTTCTTCATCTCCTTCATCCATAATCGTCGTCAACATATCTTAATAGTCATAAAGTTTCATTTAGCATGTCAAATGAACATATCAAATTACCAGATTAGTTGGCAATTCATTTACTGATATTTTCAATCTATCTAACCCTTTTGCCTTAAGCCAGATATTGGCCAGCTGTTAAGCTAAATGTAGCAACTCATGAGATTAATTACCTCATTGCTGTATGAAAACTGTGATATAATTTGTTTATATTGTTTATTCATAATTTAAAAGTGTGTAGAACCTAATTAAAGGAGAAATCCATAATATATTTAGTGTAATAAATCATGAAATGACCATGATATGTCATCAGAGATAAGGGAAACATGCTGAGTTGAAATACTCGCGCGTCTGTTTATGAGTCGTAAAAAATCTTTAATAATCTTTTAGAAGAAGTTGATGTTTATGACCGTTAAATTGAGCAAAATATTAATGGAGTCTGGCAGGAATTAGGGCAGCTTAACGCTTAACTCAAGAGTGTGTGTTTTCAGAGCAGTGGGCTCTTATTTTCAGGATAATGGGCATTACATTGACAGACAACTGACAGTTATAAACAGCTGATAAAGTTACAGCGAAGGACAGTGTTGCACCCATCTTGCACTCCTGCAGTGGTCCTGCAGCCTGCCTGAGCTTCCTAAAGTCTGAGAGAAACAAATCGCTTCAACCAAAAATAGGATTTCAACCTATTTAATGGACTGCTATGCTAATTTTTGCATGCACAGTTGTTACATATTGCTCCTTAAATGACCAAATAATGAACCTTTCATCCATCATTTCGGAGGGTAGTCTTATTTTAAAGTGGTACCTGTATATCCATCCCGCGTTATGGCTCCGTTTTGTGTAGTTTGACAGTAAGAATGTTATATTAGAGTTAGCTGTCATTCTGTAGTCGACATTGTAAACGTGTCTGTTTAGTAATCTCTCTGTCTTGGAAGAGTTCTCTAACTCTTTCTCCTGATTGGCTCACAGGGCAGCGACAGCGAATATGAGATGGATCAGAGCCGACAGAAGACCCACTCCTTCGTCAACCACTACATCAGCGACCCCACGTACTACAACTCCTGGCGGCGGCAGCAGAAGGGCGTCTCTCGTCCACCGGCGTACGGCTACTCCCAGCCCGAGCCCCTGGTGGAGCAGGAGTCACGGCAGCACCCACCACCCGTGC
The DNA here is from genome assembly GCA_027495735.1 of Lutjanus campechanus. Taxonomy (NCBI): domain Eukaryota; kingdom Metazoa; phylum Chordata; class Actinopteri; order Lutjaniformes; family Lutjanidae; genus Lutjanus; species Lutjanus campechanus. The sequence continues at coordinate 21,532 of JAJHUR010073857.1, forward strand.
CACCTCTGCCACCTCTGCTCCCTCAGAGCGCCCCGTCCCCACAGCCCCAGTGCCAGGGCCAGGGCACTCTGTTCAGGTCGAAGGGAAGCCGGACTCCCACCCCCTCCCTGCTGTCCTCGGAACCCCCCAGCCAGCACAGCACCCTCTACCGACCCCCAAGCAGCCTGGGCTGCGCCGCTCAGGCCCCTACCGCTGGCTTCTCCTCTTTTGTTTGACACAGAGCTCTCCTTCCAATAACAACAGGACCCTGAGGACGAGTCTTTGATTTTGTTGTTGTTGGTTTATTTGTATTGCTTTTTTTTTTTTTTTTTTTTTTTTTTTTTTTTAAATCGAG
>JAJHUR010073858.1:0-12286 GCA_027495735.1 Lutjanus campechanus
GTAGGATTTTTATGTACTGAATTATAGTTTGAAAGGCTTAAGAAAGGCCTAATTCACAAATGGAAGATGCATTGTCATGCATCAGTTCTGCTAAAACAACACCTCCAGCAGGGAAGCTTTAAAGGGACAGTTCACCCCCAAATCAAAAATACACATTTTTCCTCTTACCTGCAGTGCTATTTATTCATCTAGATTGTTTTCATGTAAATTGCAGAGTTTTGGAGATACCTGCTGCAGAGATGTCTGCCTTATCTAGGATATAATATAACTAGATGAAACTTTTGAAAAACTCAACAGCAGTTTCTCGGTCCAGGAATGATGACCTACAATCATGACTCAAGTGTACTTCAGTAGAAAGAAAAGAGTTTCTATATACGTACAACTATGTACAACAAGGTTTGTGGATTCTTTTTGAATGACTGAATCATGATTTCTGGAAAATAACTGAGTTTTTTTGTGTTTTGAACACCTCAAGCCATGTAGGTCCATTATATTTGAGAGAGAGCAGACCTCTATGGTGGATGATTCCAGACCTCAGCAAATCACATCAAAACAACCTGTAAGGAAGATAGCACTACAGGTAAGAGAAAAAATACAGATTTTTTTATTTTGGGATGAACTGTCCCTGATTTTTTGGTGAACTGTCCTTTTAAAAGACCAGTGTGTATTTAGGGGAATCTAGTTGTGAGCTTGAAGATCGCAAACATGACGCTTGATTCTCCCCCTTCCTAGCATATAGGAGAACCTATGGAGATTGAGAAACACTACAGGCCATATCTAGAGTCAGTATTTGTTTTGTTTATTCTGGGCTTCTGTAGAAATATGGTGATGCAATATGGCAACCTCTGTGGAAGAGGACTCATCAATAGCTCATTCTAAGGTGAGAAAAACATAATGATGGTTATTTTCAGGTTATTTCAAGATTTACAGGAGATTTATTGGCAGAATGTGGCAAAAGTGCAACACAATATTCATGAGTACGTTTTCATTGGTGTACAGCTGTGACACCTCTTGCAGGGAAGTTTTGAACACTTAACCATCTCTCAACACTTTCATATAACAAACTGTAATGATGAAAAGGCTACAACTTTTTTTGTTGCAAGAGAAAGGTTAGAAAAGATTTCAAACATCGCAATGCTTGTTAAGAGGACGGAACAACTTATCAAACCTCTTCCTCTGCCTGTCTGTCCACTGAAAATAGCTCACACAGAGTGCAGACAGCGGCACTCTCGTGTGCACGGTGATAATTAGCAAGGGGAAGTATTAAATTAAAGCAAGGCAGTCATTTTATGAGGCGAGCATTTATGAAGGTAATAGCATCCCTATAAATTAACGACCTCCCAATGCCTCCTGATGTGTTGCCACTCATCAGGTCCAGAGCGAACCACTGATAGGTCCACTGTGTGACCTCATCCACTCAGTCTCAGTATTCTTGCCCTCGGGGGAGGTTTTGGAGAGTGGATGTTTGTGGAGGGACATGTGGTGTCGAGACAAAATGCATGTTATCACTACATACAATATGGTCTGGTATGCGCTTAATAAAAAAAGTGCATTTGGGTCAGTGTCTAGTGTGTGTCCATACAATCACCTTTCACCACAAAATACTGTGAATTTCTCTCTTCTCAGGGTGTATGCATGGATTTCCCAGACCACTTATCTTATGTCAATTCAGCTGTAAGTGTGGACACACCCTGCCTCTAGTCCAGACTGGGCATGGGAAACAAGGTGTTCACTTTGCAGTTTAAATCAATCTCACTTTCCAGGGGGGAGTCATCCCTACATGAACAACATGAGGCTGAAATAAAGCCCCTGAAAACGACTGCTCGTGTGGAAAAAAGCGGGGCGAGAGCAGGAGGAAAGCAGTGCCATTTAGAAAGCCTAAATCATCCCCTGAACTATAAATCCACTGACCGCTCATCATTCAGCAGCATTTTAAAAAGCCCTTAAAGAAAAACACTGAGTGAAATGAATATGCTGTCACCTCTCATTTGGGTCTGGCCCGCTGGCTCAATAAGAAAAGTGTTGTTCCCTGGAAAGGCTGCTAGCCCGGGCTGAGCTCTCAGGTTTAGGGTTTACCCCTGTCCCGCATTCTCAAGGCTTTTACTTTGAGGCCCGCGTCTCTCTTTCCTCCCCCACGTCCCCCCAGACATGTCTGACAGGCTGAACTCGATGTGGGCTGCTCACCAGACTACAAAAATCATTCATCGGTGCCTTCAGACGGTCAAATCTGGATCTAATAAAGGGAGCTTGCCTATTGATCCTATTCATGGAGAAAGCCAGTGCCAACTCTCACCACTGGAGGGCTCTCTGGCTCAAGCTAGGAGCGGCTCATTGAGGACTTTGGTGTCCCTTTGCTCAGAGTGGGAGATATTATAACAAGCAGTGAAGATCAACATTATTAAAAATGTTTTGTGAATGTTTAAAATGTTTTAAATGTGCTCTGTTTTTCTTTTTAAAATGTGTTTATATTAAATATTAACATACCTGTACCTGTGGTTTATCCAAAAACAACACACTGTCAACAAATACAACCTCAAGAGATTTAAATCTGCAAGATAAGACATTTGTTTCCTATTCTGAAACTTTAAAAAGAGGTCATATGTGGTGTTTGAGGCCAAAGACAACAACAACTCCTCCCTTTTCACCTGTGGCACAAACAAACATGTGAAACAGGAAACATACGCTGCCGTGCACTGACACAGCGCCTGCTAGATGAGAGTAGGACATTGTTTTCTTTCTAAAAGTCAGAGTACAGCCCGCAAAACAACACAACAAGCGTCCCCACATGGGCGCACAAGGTTAGGGAAGCATCTAAAGGAATGAAAGAGAAGAGGGACAGCGAGCAGGAGAGTGAGTCACAGTCACTTTTAGGGTTGTGTTTATGTGTGGGTGAGGGCACTACCCCAAACGCCTAGGCAAACCACAGCATTCCACGCCGGGTCTTAAAGAGACAGAGCGACGCTGTCATCATGGGTATTTGGGGAGTAAAGTGTTAACACATGGTGAGGGCTATTTGAGATGGCTGGTGAGACGCACAGAAGCCAGTAGGTGGCCGTGCCAGCTCTCTGATTGCCTTCTGACAGGAGACCTCATCAGCTCAAACAGTGTGTCAGGTAGAAAAAAAGAAGGTTTAGAGATTTTTGTTTCAGTTTGGCAAGCTGGAAATATGTTCCCAAAAAATGTAACATCAAGGAATTTTATTCAAAGTCAAGCAGGCATTTAGTTTTGTTTTGTGTAATGCTGCTGCTAAACATGCTAGTTTAAGATGTGCTGTGTCTGCACTGTAAAGATCCAGTGATAGAGGGCAGAGTTGAGCTGTGAAACAAGTGTGATAGCAGCAGTAGTGTGTCAGGCTTGTGTGAGAAACTTCTCTCAGTAAATTACCAAACCTTTAAGCAGACGAATGATAATGATGATTGTTATCACTATTATATAAGTTCCTGGAGCCTTCAATATGACTTCTACTTTGAGGAGTTAACCAGAGTGATATGAAATCAGGTTATGTCAGCCTCTAAGATTCTTGCATCAGATTTTTCTGGGGGTTTTTTCTGTTTTTTTTTCTCTTCTGTAAAATTCTGTGCAATTTGACAAAAATCAGTACATACATACTTGGAATTAACTAACTGTTTCACATTGACTTAACATAAATGTAAGTTTTATTTGACTGAGTTAATTAAACTTAAACATTTCTTATATTAATCTTCAGATCACTTCAGAACTCATAAACATGAGTTATTCTGACTTGAAGTCTTCTGACTTGAAATGATGAACTGAATGAATGTACTGGAAAGAGTTGAATCAACTCATTAAATTAAGTGTCTAAAACTTCGCAGCATGCATTGTTAAAACTGTTTGAAGAAAACATATCATAACTTGCTGTGTGTCTCTAAAAGTTATTAAGGAAATGTAATACATTACTTTTTATTTATGCCTCTATTAAAAGATACTAATACCACTTTACTTATTATTTGGTAACAAAAGTAATTAGTTACATAACATCTTATATTACCATAAGAAGTTGTGTTGTGTCGCTCCAAAGTTGAACTGCTGATCCAGTGAACTGTTAACACCCAGAAAGCTTTTGTTGTGAGCTGTCCAGATGTCAGCTGTAGTGGAAACAAAGTCTACCTCTCTGAGTGTGGCCTTCAAATTAGATTCCAGCAGCACAAATTCTCTCTGGAGGGGCCAAACAAACTGAAAATAATAACATTACTTGCACCTGTGGAAGGTGCAGGTGCCTCTCTCCCTCTCCCTCATCCTCCATCCTCTGTTTAAAAAAGTTACTCTGTAAAGTTACTTGGATGAGTAACTGTAATATATTATTACTGTAATGTAATTGTTATCCCTTAGACTACTTATTATTGTATGTGTGAAGTAATAATACAGCAATAAGTTACTAAGTAATGCATTACTAACCAACCCTGGTCTCTAATACATTTTAAGATAAGTCATGGCTGTTTGCTTTCACAATAATAAAACACTGTGAACCATGATGAAGTTTAATATTTAATTCACTCCCTTACACATAAAACTTAATAATTTCACTGGTAGCAGTTATATTGTCCTCGTCCTGGTGCTGGAACACAGAGGCTCCAACGGGAGCCGCTGCAGCTGTACGTTATCTACGTGAAATGAAGAACTGACTTTTCAAACTGAGAAAATGTGAAAAGAAATTGAATTTGTTTGTAATGTTTGTCGGTGTTTGTCAAATTTATTTGAATATAAAAGTTTATTTGTTTTGAATCATCATTAAGTTACCTCAACTTGTCTTTTCAAATTCAATTCAACTTAAAATTTTAAGGAGGCCCTGACACTACCTTTTTAAGTTTAAAAAGAAAACACTTTTTTTTTTTTTTAGATTTTTTTTGTAACAGTGTACAAGTGACAAGTGTACGAACCAGAGCTGGATTTACAACTCAAAATCAATATTTTTTGACTCTTGTCTCAACATTTTATGATATATATTATAGTGTGTGCACTTTTGGTTGTTTAGGAACACTTGATGTATAATACGTATGATATAATGCTATAATAAAATAATGTAAGGCTTGCTAAGACAGCAGTCTGGATTACTGTACTGCAAGTGTCTTCCATCCATAGACAGAAAGCAGAGTGGGTGAGCAGTATGAATGATGACAGACCCAGATTGCATGTAGAGGAAGAAAAAAAACTCACTGCTAGGAAGAGAGAGAACGAAGACGAGAAAGAGAATGAGAAAATGAGAGAACTGTGTAGGTGTGAGGAGGGAGGTGAGATGGTGGTGTTGTGTTGACAATCGGGTGAGAGTAGGGTACTATGGGAGAAAAAGAAAGTGTGTATAAGGGGGTGTTCTGGAGAAAGGGCTTCTGAGAAGGAAAGAGAGGATGCAGGGAAGGAAATGAAACGGAGGTTAGGGGGCAAAAGGAGAAATAGCCTGTTTCCTCCCTGAAAATCCAGCACAATATGAACTTAACATCCTTAAACCATCAACTGAGCTCTAAAAATAACCCCCGTTTCTGCACAGTAAGAGGTGGAGTGGGAGCAGGGGTGAGTGAGGTGTGGGTGAGTGGGGGCGGCTGGCGGTTGGAAATGGGAATGGGAGCATGAGACTGGGAGTGAAAAGTTGAAGAGAAACAAAGGAACACCACCCTGCCAGACGGTGGTGATGAGAGATGGGCCAGAGATTGCGTGGCTTCTTGTGAATGTGCATGAGAGTGAGACAAAGATGAAGGGAGATAGAGAGTGGGAGTAAAAGTGTGAAAGTGCAAGACTGACAACCCCAACCTCGACCCCACGAACATAGTTGACGCTCACCTGCAGACTGACTTGGAAATTGTAAGCACTTTGAAGTACTTAGCAAGTGCATCTACTTACCACACAATCTGAGACATCAACTACTGCATCCTGATGGTTATGCTTCTTTTAACACCCTTGCTATTGCTGAAGGTGCTATTGTGAAGTGTGCACTTTAATTGACTCTCTGTGTTTTGTCTCCATTGTGATCAAAGATCTTTTTCGAAACTCTCATCCAGCCTTGAAAAAATGCCTCCTCTGTGCTCTTGACTATTGATCAATGGCACAGAGGAGGCCTGATCAGCCTCGACACATTAGGCAAGTTAAAAGCATAGAATTTTCCAGTGTATATTATTGCTGTTTTCAGGATGTTTCTTGGGCGTCATCCTGTGGAGAGTGGTCTGTAGCCCCCAGCTAACAACTGTGTGCAGGTTGCGGGGTTGGGACTATAAAACTGTAGTGACCAACAGTTACGTCATTGTCTCTGCTTCTCTCCTCTGCTCTCTGTCTGTGAGAGCTGCAGAGAGAGAGACATACACACAAACACACACACACACATAGCAGGATGGCAGAACGAAGGTTCACCATGGGAGTTCACCATGGGTGCACTCACACAAAATCCAGCGTTAAAATCTGTAAAGGTGGGGGTGTTTTTATTTGTGCTTTAGAATGCAGATGCTTTCAAAACTGAGGGGAAAAAAGTTATTTTTCTCTGATTCGCTGCTTTGATCTCACTAGCGTTGTTCCCCACTACATTCACTCATTAGCTCTCTCGTCCATTGCTGTTGTCTCTCTTTTTCTCATTCGTTGAACCGGGGAGGAGGGGCCAATTTTCAATGGTGCGTTTACAAACAGCAACCAACAAATTCTGCATGGTTGCACCTTTAACCGTTGGAATCCAACTTGGATTTGAACAGTACGGCAGCAGGAATTTGAAGTTCTCAGATGCGCTTACCAGTCAGTCATATCAGGCTGGGACTTTATGGAAAAACACCTCCTTGAACTGAAACACAAAATACTGCAACAGTGGGACATGAAAATCCCCCTCCTGCCCAAAGGACTTTTTGAAAAAGAGTTTTGAAAAAGTTTTATCAACCACTTTTTGTTTTTTAGATAATTTACTTTTCTTCTTTAGATAAATTTGAATCTTTGAATTTTAGATACTCAAGAAAATTATAAATTGAGTAAACTCATTGAACTGAAAGTGAATAATGGTTAATATTCTAATATTTTCAATTAAATAATGTAATTTTCACATACCCAAATAGTGACAAATAAGGTTCACAGCTCACTATAACCAATTTTTGGAACACTTTTTTTGTAACTTTCTAAAACATAAATATTCAAGTTTATCTAAAGAAGAAAAATAAATTAACTCAACAAAACCTTTTTTAGTTTGTTTCAAAACTTAAGAGTTGAAGTGGCTGCCTGTTGTAATGTGTCTGTGCAAGCACCAATTAAGACTCCAGCGATGCTCTCATCAAAGGCTGTACGTCAGCAACTACACCTGCTTCACCTGTGCCAACTGACCAACCCAGCCTGACATCATCTTGGCACACTGCCTCAGGAAAGTTCAAAATGGCACAACCGGTGTTAAAGTGTTAAACTCCTCCAGAGAAAACATTGAGGTGCATTCTGGTCAACACCTTGGAGAATTCATTGTTAAACAGCCAGTTGAGGAGACATGTTGTACAACCTCACCTGTATGTATATGATGTATAATGTAGCTCCACTTGTACAGAGATGAAACAAACCTGTCAAATTCAGGATCTGAAAACCCAGGACAGACTTTTCACAGTATAATCAAGTATCATATTTGCACTTGTGATGCCACACAAATTGAACAGACTGCCTACAGAATATACACCAGAACAGAGAGCTGAAATGCAGACTCAAGTTAAACCTGCTGAAAGCAGACATCACTGAAGAAAGCTATAGTCCCTGAGCTGCACCAGTTGCTTTGATCTGCAAGTAAAAGGCACATGGTCTTTTGGCCTAGACTATAGGAAACTCAGTGCTGTGACAATCAAAGATTTCCACACTCTTGCCAGAGTCGATGACACACTGGATGCTCTGATGGGCTTTGCCTTGTTCTCCACAATGGACTCCACAATAGCATGGCTATCGGCAAGTTGAGCTGGAAGAGAAAGACTATGGCAAAAACAGCAGTGACAGAGAGTGGTCTTTATCAATTTAAAGTTATGCCAATGGGACTCACCAAAACTCCAGCCACATGCCACTTAATGGAGTTGGTATTTTGTGGCCTGCCATAGAAAATCTGCCCGGTGTATTTGGATGATGTCCTCATTTACAGCAGTTCTTTCAGGAAACATTTCCAGCACCTGGAAGAAATCCCATCCAGATTTCAGACAAGTGGCCTCAAGTTAAATCCAACAAAATGCTGTCTTTTCAGAGATTAGATTCAATTTTTGAGCCATGTTGTATCCAAAAACAGCTTGTTCAAGACTGGCCTACTCCTCTTTTAGCCACACATAATAAGTAGGCCTTCATGCTTCGTGCTCTGCTTATCAGCGCTGTGCTAGTTAAGAAACAAGGATACCAGGAGAGGGTGATTTTATTATGTGAGCAAGAAACAAGTTTTTATAGGGTAAAGTGGTTAATGTATAATGGCTTTACAAGGTTATACAGATACATTACATTAAACAAGTGTGAACAAAATTTCACACATGAAATCTAGTCTAACTGCCAGTGAGTGTTTTGTAGATAAGCTAAATCATCCTATTTGGGAAGAGACATTTTTAGAGCTATATGCAAGAACCAACCATTCCTCAGTCCAGCCCCTTAAGTTGGCTGATGTTAGCAAACATTTCGCTAACTAATCAACATTGTAAATCGTTAGCTTGCTAGTTACATTTAATTGCTACTGTTAGAGATTAGATAATTAGCTATAGCGTTTTGCTGACATTAGCTCACTGAATATATGATTGTTTAACCTATTAACCACCTTCAAAATTTTGATTTTGTTTCAATACTGACTAGCAGTGAGTACAGGAAACAGGAGAGGAGAAAGTCGACTGGAGCACAGAATTAAAAATGAGCGGGTCTTAGAAAGGGTCAGTTGTTTTAGAATTTTGTCGAGGTGCAGTCATGCAAAGTTAATTTAGCCAGAATCTGTTCTACAAATGATATGTAGACCTGGGTTAAATACATAGCCTAAATCTTGTAGGAACTGTTTCATATTTTGAGTTCCAGATCAGTGGGGCTTTTTGCAGTAAACAATCCAGAAAAGTATACTCAGTTCATATTTACTTCATTTTTATTAAAATTTATTGCTATCCACCTATCACCTGTGTAGGTTAACAAAACAAAGCATAAAAGCCATTTTCAAATGACCTAGGGGCTGACAGTAGGGAGGAAATGTTGAAAATGAAGTATGTAAGACAGGGAAGGAGACCAGACACAGGACATAAGACAGACTCTTGAAAACCAGCCACTGACAAGCAGCTCCTTCTTCCCTCTCATCACCCTGATAAGCCCTCCTGTGCAGCCTGAACCACACACCTCATCACAGGCTGGATGGACTGAACGAAGCCGACAGGTCTACTAGCCGCGCTGATGTTGTTATCAGTGTGAACACAAAAGGGATGTAGTGGAGCTAATGATACCTCTTTCTCACCAGGACCAGTGACCAGGAAATACTGAAATATTACAAGGATTCAACCAGATCTTTAACTACTGTTCACATAAGATGGACTCAAATTAAAGGGATAGTTTGGATTGTTTAATGTGTAATTGTATGAGGTACTTATCAGTGCTGCTGGTCAGTACGCCCCGAGTTAGAAGAAGCAAAGAGGAGTGCCAGAATGGATCATTTTACAACACAGAATATAACACAGCTTTTGTTTTCTGGTGCCCCTCTCTGCTTCTCCAAAACGGGGAGTCATGCCGACAGGAATCTACTGCAGCTGATATACTGACTATTGAAAAGTCCCTCCTACAACCCTGCCTCAAATAATCAGAACTATTCATTTAATGAACATGAATGTGCATAAATGGGTTAATACTGCGGAGAAACAGCCACCCAAAGGAAGAAAAAACATCAGATCTATATCTCGATCTATAACTCTTCAGAGAGAATAGCCACTTTAACACTGTGTGGAGAGTGTGCATGAGTTGAGTTGAAAGGAGCTACAAAACTTCATTGCAATTTTGTCCAGACCAAGTAGTTGTTACTCACATCCCTAGTTGGCGCCCTCGAGTCAAAAATCTCCCCCCTCATCTTGTAAGTTTCTCTTTTTCTCGCTGCTATCAACACTTGTTTCTGGCATGTTCCCTGTCCCCCTGTCTTGCTCTCTCCCCATCTGTCTCACTGATTGCTCTCCCTCTATGTGCCTCCCAGGCCTGCCTCTCCACCTCTCCCCTCTCGCTCCAGCCTTCTCTCACTTCTCTAATGAGAGTGTGTGTTACACAGGCATTCAGAAAACCTCCTCGGCTAATTACATGACAAGCATCTCGTTCTGGGACACTAATGAAGAGGAATAGCAAGCGGTAGACGCCACTTGAGTAGTGGTGGAGTGTGTATGTGTGTGTGTGTGTGTGTGTGTGTAGTGGGGGGGTCAAGATGGCCACTGGGTGGGGTGTTTGCTTGTGTGTTCGAGTGCATGTGTGTGTATTGGTGGGAGAAGTATTCTGGCGCCAGTCCAGCAGCTTATCAACCAGGGCATGTTGGACTGAGCATCTCGTTCTCTCCCTCCCTCCTCTTCTTGCTTTTTCCTTTCATCTAACCACACTCTCATCTTCTTTTTTCTCACAAAAGATTTGGGTGGGGGTGGGGGGTTATTTTGCCAAGCAACATTAACTTTACACTCATTAAAGATGGCATAAGGTTTGAAAAGCGTACTTGTTCTCTCAGTCTTTGAAGTATGATGTAAAATACATGTAAATCCATGATCTGTCACTGCTCACTGTCCCATGTGCTGTACTGGCTCTTTGCATAAAATGTGCACTGTTAAAGGGATAGTTAGGATTATTTGATGTGGGGTTGTATGAGGTACTTATCAATGGTCAGTGTATATAGTAGATGGTGATCGGCATGTCTCAAGTTAGGAGAAGCAGAGCGGAGCACCAGCACGGAAGCAAAGCAATGCACTGCTGTGGGCAGGGTCAGCAAGAAGGAGTATTTCAGCCATTTGAAAAAAAGGTCCAACAAGAGAAATGTGCACTCTATTCAGAATGTTTTCACTGCCTTACTTTGCCAACAGACAGCCTTTTCTAATTCTGTAATATAGTTCAAATATCACTCTCTCCTAACCAATCAAACTCTGTAGGCAAAAGAGGTAATTTTACCTCACAGAACACAGGAGCTGCTGGTCAACCACTGCTGAGATTTGTCAATTGGTTTGTGTTATTGTGGGACTTTGGGGTTTTACAAGGATAGTTTGAAATCACGAAACTCTGCTTCTTCAAACTAGGGACGTGCCGACTACCATCTACTGTGGCCAATACACTGCCTATGGATAAGTATCTCATACAACCCCACTTCAAATAATTCAAACTTTCCCTTTAAATTCCAATAGCAGAATCAGTTGGTTGATGGGATGCCAGTAATTACACACAACACCGAGTGACAAAAGCTACACTATAATGCACACACATAGCCTACAGATAAACCCACACACAGAGGAGACAGAGGAGAAAGGGAGAAGGAGAGCGATCTAGGCAGAAATCCAAGGACTCAGCATGTGGTTTGGAGGAACTCGTTCTGTCAAGAGGCACACTCGGACAGAAGATTGCTGTCCTGTACCATCCCTTGTGAAACGCTTGAGAAACACAAACCATCTGGAGGCTATAGCGAACACTCTCGACCCATCAAATATTGAGGATGTTTGTCTGATTTACAGGGCCTATTTAGGACTGTTTGGACAACTTGGCTGAGGGATTGGTGCTTTAATTAAAGATAATATCAAGAGCTAATATCGCCCCCAGGACCTTTGCCTTACAGTCAACAGTGCAACAAAGTCACTGTTCTGTGGGTGAGGGTGAGAGTCTTAACCACAAACATTTCTAAATGAATCTAGTCAGGCCTGACACAAAGGCTTCTCCATGTTCTTTACTTCGCTGAGGTTACTGCCCCAAATTCCCCCTACTTTCTCTCTGCCGATGCCAATAGCAACGTAGGCTTTTTCAGGCCCAAGCCCACCGCGGTGATGGCATATTGATACTGTCATAAAATATTACATCCTCACTTTATTCATTAGGACTGGGCTTTTATCTAAAAATATAATGGGCAGGGAATAAAACAGAGTTTTCAGCAGCAGAAAGATTAGGCCTGTGCTTTTCTCACTGAGCACCACAGCTCGGAAACACTGAGGCCCAAAATAGATGTTCTCCTCATAAAGGGCTCCTTCTTTGTAGTCGGCATACAGCAACAACATCTGCAGGGCAGTTTCTATGGGGGGAACAGATTCGGGCAGGCTATCAAAGAGAGAGGCGATCTCCTGTGAGAAGCGGTGGGCGGAGGACTTCCATATTCTCTTTCTCTTTTTCTTTTTTT
>JAJHUR010073859.1:0-18007 GCA_027495735.1 Lutjanus campechanus
TTTTTTTTTCACTTTCATTAGTATTATTATTATTACTATCATGTACAATCACATTGAATATCATGTGTTATCGTTACATCCACTATCTAGTGCAATACAACCTCTCAATACCTCTCAATAGAACTGCCAATATTACTCTCCATGTAAATTGCCATTACCTTGCTCTACTTTGTACTTAACATATCTTACTTCTACTGGTATTCTATTAAGCACTGTTCACTTGCAAACTACTCAGACACTTATTTTTATGCTTAATTTTTTTAGACACTTATTTTTATACTTCACTTATTTGATGCTCTATTGTTTTATGTTTTATGTATATCGTTACTGTAACTCTGGAGCTGTCTGGCACAAGAATTTCCTTCGGGATTAATAAAGTTCTATCTTATCTTATCTTATCTTCACTTAAACTGATATTTTAGGTGTCTAAAATACATTTTGCTGCTGATACAACCCCACTTCAAATAATCTAAACTATCCCTTCAAATGTAGAATCAGTAGGATTTATCAGGGCTGTTTGTAAGCACACCAGAAAGAAGGCTAATTGTCAAGCCTCATTCACAGGATGTTGTTTTGGGTCGGTAAAGCATCCTGAGCACAGCAAAATAATAAAAAAAATAAGGAAATACAGGCAGAGGGGAGGTTCTCTGCAAATGCAGCCACCACCGCACACTTCTAGTGGGTCATAAGTGATGACTGAGAGGGATTATTGTTCAGTCTATGCATAGTGTTTTTTAGGAAAATGTTGCATATTATGCCTTTAAGTATAGCTGTGAATCATTAGATATGTTTCAGTATCAGTTCTAAAACAATATTCAGGTTAAGGTGACATATTTTTACAACAAAATCCTTTTCTTTAACAAAAAAAGTAAAGTAAATGTTGAAACAGCCAAACACAAACTGTCTATATAAATACAGTCTTAATTTGACAACATGTATTTATATCACTAACTATCTGGTCAAATAAGTTAACAAGACCACAAATCTGATCAGTTATTTGATGTCAGCTTTCAACCTTTCAATCCTCAGTGCCACAGACACATTTAGTAAGTTACCAGAAAAGCAAGCAGATCTGATACCCAACCATATTTTTAAGATATTTGATCTCTTTTTCCCTCTATGAAACTGCCAGTTTCCCTTTTTCAGTTCATTGTCTTGCATTTCATTAATGCCTATCCTCCAGTCAAACCCCTTATCTTGAGGTTTTTGTTTTCATGTATGTGTTCTTATTTTTCAGACTCATTTTCTCTTTGCTGTAAAATACATACAATAGAAATTATAAGGCCACTATTTTAACATTAAGAAAGGAACATAGATTTCTGCAGTTAAACCAGCTGACTAGATTTTGTAATGGTGATTGGTTTCCCTGTTCAAGTGGTGTAGTGGAAACCAAACTGCCTTAAAAAAAAGAAGAAGAAGAAAAGAAAAACAGACTGTGGGCAGTGAAAATCAGCTGACCATATGACTCAGACTTTAACCATCCATTTTCCATTGTCACATGATCTGAAAAGTCTACTCATTTAGAATTATATGATCAGCAAATGTTTAGTCAAAATGATAATACTGTGTGCATTTGACTGTGACGTTTATTGATTTGCACCAGTGTTTTCTTACATGTTCAGCAAATATGACCAGGGCTCCCTGCTGAGCAGCTAACTCTGTGATGAATCCAGAGTTGAGTGCAAACTCCCAGATGTCCCCCTCATTGCCAGTGTAGAAGAAAATAGGGCCGTGGCCTTTCTTCCAGTACTTATCTACAAGGAGAGGACAAACAGAACACAATAAGTCATTTACTCAAAGAGTCTTCACGTTTAAAATGGGGAAATTGTTTTCACCTGTGATCAGGTAACGCTGATTAAAGGTGCCGTTCCCCATGCTGTTAAAGTTGAAGTGGTCCAGAGTCTGACTGAAATACTTCTCTGTAAACTGGGGTTCACTCTTGAATCCATTATGTTTCTTTGACTGTAAAATAAAAGCAAAGTACGTATTATACTGAATTATTCTGTTATTAAGCACTTAATAGGCTATCACATCAGAGCTTGAAAGGGAGAATAAAACAGGAGTGTTTCATTTGACACTGCTGTTTTAAATTGTGCTCCTTGAGATTCGCACTGTAAGTTCTGGGGACGTTTCATAACTAAAGTCAAACCAAAGTCCTTTCAAAAACTTTGAAATGTATCAAAGCCTTGATAGAAAACCGTACGTACAATGACATAGTGTACTTTAAAGACCTGTAGTTAACACTACATCTCCATTCTTAAAGTCGCCTTATGTCTGACACACCACTTCACAAAACAGACGTTTTCACAGCAGTGATTTCGATATTAAATATTAGAGTAAACACAGGTGCAACCAATGAAACTAATTAAGGTTCTGTTCAAAGGTCAGAGTCATGGTGGTGTTATTATACTGGAGGTTCTGCTCCAGCAAATGAAACAGGACCGTAATTAGTATCACTGGCAACACCTGTGTACTATTTTATATTAATAATATGGCTGCCGTGAGAATAGCCTATTTGCATTACTAATGCATACAAATTTGACATGTGGCTCACCCTTAGTATGCACTCCAATATAAAGTCTAATACAAAGTTTTTTTTCTACAAAAACTTAAAGTATTGCTTCATTGGTCACTTGTGTAACGCATTTGAGAAATATGTTACAGTTCTACTTCACTTTCTGGTCGACAACGACGAGAAGTTGATAACGAGACGTTTGAATTGAGTTTTCTCCAAAGCGGAACTGAGGTTTCACAAAAACTCAAACACGGAAAAGCAAACTGTTACCTGATTAAAGCTGTGTGGCAGGCCGTGCAGCAGCTCAGCAGAACAAAGTAGTCCTACTATTACCGTCAGAAAGGATAATATCTTACTCATGTTGCAAGCATAACGTTGCAAAAGACTACTGCCTAGGCTTTTACAGATTTATAACTCACCGCGCCTGCGCCGGATGCACGTGTCACATGATGTTATGATCTGTGCTGCGTTTAAGTGCATCTCGTAAGAAACGCCATTCTGTATTCAAGTACTTTATTTAGGTACTTGAGGTAGTTTTACTTTGAGTATTTCCATACTACTTTCCACTTCTACCCCACTACGTTTCAGGTAAATATTGTACTTTTTTCTCCACAACATTTACTTACTTATTCAAATTGATAATACAAAAGATACTTAACCACTAAATTCTGATGTAAATTGTAGATTATGATGAAACTTCACTGAAACTCATGAACTGGTCAGTATATACATGAAGTAAATAAAATGAACTCCACATTAACCAGCTACAACGTTAAAGTGATGAACACATGCAGCAGTATAGCAGCAGCATTATAACCCAATAATATAATATATAATATTTATTCTGAAATGGGGCGTGCTGCATAATAACTGCTTTTTATGTTTGGTACTGTAAGTATATGTTGATACCAATATTTTTGTACTTTTAAAAACTGGAATGTAAAGCTATTTTTACTTAAGCACAAGCTCTGAGTTTCTTCTCTCAAAATAATCTTTTTGTGTGCATGGAAGAAGTTTTTTTTTTTTTTTTTTTTTTTTACTTCAACTCAAGAGAAATGGGAGCAAAAACAAAAGTGTTGCATTCATATTTCTGATTAGTACATTCTTGATTACTACTTACCTGTGGAGTTTCTGTGGACAGGTGAGGCCTTACTGCAGCTGTAGTACTGCAGCACATTAAAGGGATAGTTCATCCAAAAATGAAAATTCAGTCATTATCTACTCCCCGATTGAAGGTCAGGTTTAGTTTTTTGTCCACAAAATACTGCTGGAGTTTCACAGGAAAACAGTGCTGCAGAATCTCCCAAACAATGGAAGTGAATGGTGACCAGTTTTCAAACATAAAAATACAACAGATTAAAAATATAAAATTCCTCTGTACTGCTTGTCTGATGTAATCAAAGTCTCCTAAAGTCCCAACGTGCCAAGTTGTAAAGTTATTTACACCATGTTTTTAGCCTGAATCTTTTCTGTACATCCTTAGCTTGGAGCCACGTGGACATGCACACTGACCACTGTAAAAACACACACACACAGTTCAGACAAACAGTATGTCAGGATTTAAGGAGGCTTGGATTACACCAGACAGGCAGTATGATTTTGTATGCCTGACCAACCATATCACTTCTGGAAAGCTGAGTGATTTTTCTCTCAGCTTCCTTCTCTGGAACCTTCCTTATGAAGTGAGGTCAAAGTTCACTGTGACAAGATCTCTTTCAAAGCGTCACAGTAATTCTTCCGTATTATGTAAACCCAAGAGTAACTACAGCTTCCTGCAGTGGGTTAATAATATTATGACTCAGTATAATTAGACCCGGTACAGAAACCGTAAGTGCTATTGTTACCACACAGATAACACAGGATTTCACAGTCATGGAGTTTTTGCTGTACAGTCCCCATGGGTCAAAGATGGCTTTAATTTCACCTGTCTGTACTGTCCTGTAGTGGGGGTTAACAATAGAGCGCCAACATTGTTTACCTGACATGATGTAAATGCTGTGATAGAAAGTAACTAAGTACTTTTCAGGGGTGGATGTAACTAATTACAAATACTCAAATGACTGTAATTAAGTAGTTTTTTGGGATACTTGTACTTTTATGAGTAAATTTTCAAGTCTGTAATTTTACTCATACTTCAGTATTTATTACACTATGTAATCTACTTGGTTACTTTTAAAATCATACTTGAGTACTGAGTACAATTTAAATCAATATCTAAACCTTTCATCTGCATTTTAGTGGCCAATAAGGTGATCTGATGACAATCAGACCAATGAAAACCAGGAGGTACAAACAAAAAACAAAGCAAAATGCTGCAGCAGCACAGGTTTGAAGTAAGGATATTTATTATTGATTTCTGTTTGGAGAAACAGAAACTCCTATTGAGAATGTATTAAACATTAGTGGTTAAAAAGTAATTAATACTCTGAGTATTTTTTTAGACAAATACTTTTACTTTTAGTACTATTACTTGCAGCTGAGTAATATTTTAGAAATGTAACAGTACTTGTACTTGAGTAGAGATTTTCAGTACTCTTTCCACCACTGGTAATTTTACTCATGTACACTTTTGAGTTACTTTACATAACTATTTCCTTTTTGAACTACTTTGACTACTACTGTAGTTACTAATTACTTTTCAATTGAAGATTTTATATTCAAAGAACATTTTGTAAAAAAAAAAATGTCTGAAGATTAAAACAGTGGCTGGACTCACTGTCATGTCTCAAGTGTGGGGTGCTGTTGGGACTATTTAGATGTTTTAATTTATTATTTTTTTATTAAATTATAAATTTTTTGGCTAAAAATTGAATGTTAGAAGAAAAAGTAAAAAAAAAAAAAAAGAGCAGAACTTTGTTTTCTCTTCTTCTCTTCCTCTCCTATTAATCATCTCGTGACCCCTCAGATTTATCTTATGGCCCTTTGGAGGGGCCCAACCCCTAGGTTTGGAACCACTAGACTAAACTACAGAACTTCATTGTATGAAGTCCCACTGACCGCTTAGTGTTTCATCAGTATTAAAATCAAAAAATATCTTTAAAATAAAAATATAATAAAAATATATCTATATCTAAACTGTAATATATAATTTGCAGAGCAAGTATTTTTAATTTTGGTACTTTATTTACATCTTGATTATAATACTTTTACTTAAGTAAGATTTTAAATGAATGACTTTTACATGTAATGGAGTACTCACTGGCACATCACTTTGTAAATGATTGTAGTAAATTCCCAAACAACAGATCTGCTGAAAGAAATTCACGTTCAAAACCACTTTTAATATGACCATGGCTGTTTTGTTGGGTTTTTTTGGGGTTTATAACTATTTTGTTGTCCTCTCCTCCTTGGTTTATTGTTGTCATTGTTTTTGCTAAGCACCCAAAAAATGATTGTAAACAACCACCCAAAACTAGTTTGAACACAGATGAAATCTTCATTTTGGTCTTATCAGGTCAAACAGGTTTAATTGAACACTGTGTGACTCATGTATGTCGTACGTGTCTCCCTGACTGGTAAAACAGGGCCTGTTTCCCGGTGTGGGTCCTGTCTGGGGAATGTGGATGGAGGACTTCCTTGTAGCAGGGTGGAGACTCCTCCTGAGGAGGCTGGTTTCACTCACTGTCACTTCCCTTTCAGCACAGTGTGGAGGACAGCAGGCACCGAGGCACAGCTGAACACTGACTGAACTCTCATTGAAGAGCAGAAGGTACTGTGAGTGTGGACGACTGATCGAGTTTCTCTGATAGACTCTTCAGCTTGTGTGGAGTGAAGTGAACGACGTGCAGGTAGGCACTGCAGAGTCAGGTACAAGGAAGTATTCCAGGAAAATTGTGCAGAATGTTACTGATTAACATGAGTGCAGTTTGTCGTATCTCTTCTTTTTCATTTCATTTGTTAATATTTTTTTTTGCACTGTTATTAATTTTAGAGAGATAACAGAAGCCTGGTGTTATGTAATGTGTGCATGTTTTTGTCTTTGATCAGCCCACGTTTCCTTCACTCTACCTCACTTCTCGTCATCCCCCGTCTCTCTCTTATCGTCTGTCTTTGAGGAATTTTTTCCTCCTTTGTTAAACTTTAAATTAATGCTTAATTTTAATTAACACTATGACATATAACTCTGTTTCGACCCTTCACTTACTTTATTTTGATAACCATCTATATGCATGTGTCTACAGCAGCAAAATAATGAAGTCATCTTTTCTGCACTGGTGGAAAGTTGCTAATTACATTTACTTAAGTGACCAATTTTGAGATACTTGTACTTACTATTGTCCATTTGGTGTAAATTTAAACCACAGTGTATGTGAATAATGGGGAAAATAGATATTTGCTTATTTAATGTGTATTCTTTAAGTAATTTTCATGACAAATTTTTTGACCTATGACCCCAAAATGCAGATACTGCACTCTGACTTTGTATTGCCTCAAACAGATATATAGGTTATGCAAATACAAAAAGCAGTAACTGCAATTGAAATGTCTTCCTCCTGAAAAAGTCTAAATCTAATCTGATTTCTGATTTCATGATGAAATCATTATTACTATCTACAATGATCAGGTTATCTGATAATACACAGATGAGAGATAAAAGTTCTCTTCTTTGGATTGTTCTGAAATTTGCTAGAATAAAGGATTTACTTACTGCAGTTTGCATTGAGTTTTGGTTAGATTTTGTAGTTACTGTAGTTTTTATAGCGTTTTTTTTTCTCTGAGACAGAGCAAGACTGAACTTAGACAATTTGTCACAAGATAAAATGGACATTAAAAAGTTCAGTTTCAGTCAAAAATGTTACCAAAATTGCGATTACTGCAGTTTGGCTTTGTAGGGCAATGTACTCTGCTACATTTCAGAGAGAGATATTGTAGTTTTACTCCACCACATTTATTAGATAGCAGTAGCTGTGTTGCAGATTAAACATTTCATTTAAAAAAAACATAAAACATGAAACACAGATAAACTACAAACACAAAAGGCTATTTAAATGCTGCTTATGCTCACATGTGATTAATGCATGCTGAATAGCTCTTCCACCACTGATTTTCTGATTAATTTTATCTGCTACACACCAGCTCTGATAGATAATTATTGCTATAGTTAGATCGAAAACATACTCCCACGCTAGTGAGATTTGAGCATTCCAGTTATCATCATTAAATAAATTAAATAACATGTATTTTCTCTACAGGTCTATCTATCAGCCTAATGTGGTACCTTTACATTAAACAGAATTACAAGACAGTTCAGTAATAACAACAGCAACACAACCAATTGAATCTATTTATTACAAACTGCCAAAAAAAAGTCACCACCTGGACTTAACTAAGCAAATAGTTCAGATCCTTCCATTGGATAATTACTGCAGTGATTAATATGTTTCAGCTGATAACAAGTTATTGAACCCTAACTGATGCAGTGAGCAGCTTCTCATTTCTTAAACAACCATGTCAGAAGACATATCCTGTGGTCGTGGAAAAGATGTTACTCTGTTTCAGAAGAGTCAAATTATTGTCCTGCATCAAGCAAAGAAAACAACTAATGAGACTGATGAAACTACTGAAACTGGGTTAAGAACTGTCCAACACATTATTAAAACCTGGAAGGATAGTGGTGAACCATCATCTTCCAGGAAGAAATGCGGTCGGAAAAAAATGAATGATCGTGATCAGAGATCACTGAAACGTTTGGTGAAATCAAATCATGAAAAATCAACAGTAGAACTCTCACGCACAATGTGAAGAGAACTCATTGGGACTAAACAGCTGTGGAACCTTAAGAAAACCAGTCAAATCAGTGAGGTTAATCAGAAAAAAGGCTTCAGTTTGCTCGGGAGCATAAAGATTGGACTCTGGAGCAATGGAAAAAGGTCATGTGGTCTGATGAGTCCAGATTGACCCTGTTCCAGAGTGATGGGGGCATCAGGGTAAGAAGAGAGGAGGATGAAGTGATGCTCCCATCATGCCTAGTGCCTAATGTACAAGCCTGTGGGGGCAGTGTTATGATCTGTGGTTGCTTCAGTTGTTCAGGTCGAGGTTCAGAAACGTTATGTGTCTGAAAAATGAGGTCAGCTCCTACCTGAATATACTGAATGAGCAGGTTTTTCCATCAATGGATTTTTTCTTCCGTGATGACACGAACATATTCCAAGATGACAATGTCAGGATTCATGGGGCTCAAATAGTGAAAGAGTGGTTCAGGGAGCATGAGACGTCATTTTCACACATGGATTGTCCACCACAGAGTCCAGACCTGAACCCCTTTGAGAATCTTTGGAATGTGCTGGAGAAGACTTTATACAGCGGTCCGACTCTCCCATCATCAATACAAGATCTTGGTGAAAAACTGATGCAACTCTGGACAGAAATAAATGTTGTGACATTGCATAAGCTTATTGAAATGATTCCGTGGTGAATGCATACTGTAATCAAAGGTGGTCCAACAAAATGTTAGAATGTGTGACTTTTTTTGGCCAGGCAAAGTAGAAAGAAGGCTGAAGCTAAACTGGAGCAGGAAAGAAATTGTGACGAAGAAGAAGTGCACCAGAAAAATCATATAATAAGGAAATCTGCCAAGCACAGACACTTGGAAAGTGATTACAACCTGTACATGTTTAGTCTTGTCTGTTACATTCCTGATTGTGTAAAAAAGTGTTGTAACATTCTTATCAGATGTTCAAAACAAATGCAAATGACAGTTAAAACTATCTGAATGACACATATTGCTTCAGCTAATCTATTTTTTAACAAGACAAATGATATTTTGTACTCTAAACAAGCTCTGAGTTCCTGTATAACATTAATCTAAGATCTACTCTGAAACCATTTCAGGGACCTCTGCAGCTCTCTTCATTTAGACGGCATTTTAAGTCATAAGAAATTTAATGAATAACTTTTATTAAGTTTGTGCATAGAGGTGAAGGACTTTAAATTTTATCTTTCACTTAAATAAGTACAGGCCCAAAAATGAAAATCATTTCATCTTCCCCAATTTAGAATAACTCTCCTAAAAGCAAAAGTGAAGAACAACCTTCTCTGTTGTATTTTTATGTTTCTATATTTTGTCTCCACTGTCCAGGATGCTTTACACCGAGTTACTGCAGCTGTGGGACGAGGCGGTGCAGGCGGTGGACAACAGGGACTGGCAGGGAGCTCTGGCCAAACTGGAGCAGATCAGCGAACCAACGTCTCGCACTCTGTTCGTCACGGCCTCAGCTCACCTGTCTCTGGGACAGCTGGACCTGGCCCTCAAGGTCTGTGGTGTGTGTGTGTGTGTTGGAGGGTAAAGGGGAGGGGCACTGAAGTTCCTGTCAATACTTTGAACTGATTCAAATTGTAATTATAACTTTTATTACAGTTCATAAAGCTGATGGTACATTGTCTGGTGAGAGTTTCTAAGTTATAAAAAATGGAATGGTTTTATAAATGGTTAATAAATTATTTACTTATGATTTATATGATTAGTTATCAGCAATTCATCAGAAAAATGACTCCAACATGACACTTGCTTTAGCTCTTTAATCTAGGAAGACCACTGATGAATTTATACTGAAATTGTTCTGATTCATAGCTCCAGAGTTTTGCTGTTTTTCTGAATGTAAGTGCTCAAACAGGACATAGTAGCTCAGCTGTCTTGCTGACATATTAAAAAGCTAAAAAGACAAATCAAGAGCCACAAACCAAAACCTGAGCTTCAGCAGCAGCTGTCTTTTGGCAGTAAAACTCTATCTGGTATTTTCCACAGTACATCAGTCTAAATATCACCGCTGCTGAATACTTACACTGTAAAAAAGAAAGCATGTTGTCACACTTACATCTATTTGTGTCCTGTCCTCTCTGTGATGTCCAGGCTTTAGACCTCACCATTGCCAAGGATGAACGTCTTGCTGTTGGTTTCTTCCAGAGAGCAGCAGTGATGATGCAGATTGACAGGTAGGAGGCAGCACCCTCACCCAAATACTGACTTAACGGTCGACACCACAGTAAAGGCAAACAATGCCACTCTGGAAAATTGAAACACATAATGAGACATAATAATAACAGGAAAATCAGTACACTGTCCTCCTGTATAGATCCCACATGTGGCCACTGTTCAGTACAAGGTGTATATTGAATACATGAAAACAATTAATGAATCATGAAACATATATAACAGCAAGTCACAGAGGATGAAAACACCGTATGACAATACGATCAACACATGAATATATAACAGGCAGCAGGGTAACTATGTCAACATGCTCTTCATTTCTTAGTCATTTAAAAGCTAAGAATTAAATTGCATATTTATTTGCATATCAATTTCTTTATGGCGATAAGCGTGCTCTGTGAAGTGCTCAATTTGCAACTGGTGGGCAGATTATTCCACTGCACTGCTGAACTGAAATGGGTTTTTACCCCTTAGGCTAATCGAAAAGGTATGAAGTCTGTCATGTTCCCTCTTGTAAAATAACTATAATTGTGTCTTTAAAGTGAGAAATAATGAAGTACTTTGGTTGAAAAAAGAAGCATGTATATTAAGATGCTGCTCACTTGCAAAACTGTTAATGATATTGTACCAGTTATGCTTTTGTGTGCATGATCAAGATGTGTGCATGGATGGATTTTTATAGGAAAGCTTGTCAATTTATTTTGAGCCTTTTGCAGTTTTGTTGAGGTGTTGTGTTGATCCAGTGTACCAGGAGATGGCAGCATAATCAAATGACTTCATGAGCTAGTGTGAAAAGAGTTGGGTTATAGAAAGAAACCTCTTTTAGTTTTGTTGATGAAGGCATTTATATGTTCTTACCTAATAAAAACTTGTCCATCATGCAAACAAGGTAATTCACACTATCTTTAGCAGTTATATGGAAGTCTCCAACTTACCTTCAAACCTGCCGACCTGGCTAATTAATTTTAGAACCAAAAGAATGGCCTCAGTTTGTCCTAAGTGTAGGAATGACGTGTTATCTTCTAACCATCTACTTAGTGAGTTTGCTACCATTAAAACAGAATCATCAGCAGATAAAAAAGCATGCATGAAACGGCTGCTTCATTTATTTATAATCAAAAGAATAGAGGTACTAGGATACTACCCTGTGGAACCCCACATCCTATGAATCTTCAACCATTTGCATATGATTTGATAGGTATGACTGGACTCAATTCAGAGTCGGCCCACTGAAACCCCTGGCTCTTAATTTCATCAATAAAATGCTGTGATCGACTGTATTAAATGTTCTCTGCAAATCCAGCACAGCCACAAAAATGCTATTGTTACTTTCTCAAAGGTATAATATGAAACATTTCACTGTTGAAAACTGCTATAGATTTTTTAATTGGGTACTTACATTATTCTAAATATTTAACAATGTTCAGATGCAGGGAAATCCATAATTTATTCAAGATAAGGGTGCGACTTGTGTTAGCTGGAACTAGCTAGTTGGTAGTTGCTATAACTTCCAGGAAAACATGAGACACATTGGAAGGAAGTTGGCGCAGAGTCATCAGCTATGGTGGTTGTTTAATAATAAAGATAACAGATCACATAATCCCACATCACTTCATGACATCATCAAACTGCGTCTTTTGTTGTTGTTTTAATGTCAGAAACACATAGCGGCAAAATGTACATATTGTGCATTTAATGTAATTGCTGTTGAAAGAGATAAGTGCTGGGTTGGTGTTATATTTAAATCTACAGGCTTGGTAGGTTTGAGATTTTACTCCCCCAGTTTGATTTGATAGAATGTCAGGAGAGATTGTTCAGATGACTTCATCAGTTGGACAGATGTATGAAGAAATGGTTTGACATCTTGGGAAATATACTTATTTGACTTCTCGGTAAAAATTAGATGAGAAGATTGAAACCACTCTCTTATCTGCGCTGTAAATGTAAATGTGTGGTATTTCTTGGTTACTTCCTGGACACTTTTCATCACTGTGAGGTTGCCCGGCAACCAACGGAGACTCCACAAAGTTACTGTCCCTGACGCAGAAAAAGTCACATACATAACATCCCTGTGAAATCTCAACGTTTTGCACTTTTGTGGCCAAGGGTGCTGCATTTTCATTTTGAAATTTTCTGCAGTATTTCATTCATCACTGTACACCTGTCTGTTTGTCTGTATTGTCTGTCGGTCTAGGCTGGAGGAGGCTCTGTCAGACTGTATCTGGGCTCAGAAGCACATGAGAGGAAACATGGTCATCGACTACAGACAGCTGGGACTGCGGTTCAAACTCTACAGCTGGCAGGTCTGACATTCAGCCTCAAACACACACCTACATTCACACAGAGAAATACCAGCCTTCAGCATGCTTCTTCTGACACATTACAGTGCATCATAAAGGAGATCCAATCCCATGAGGTCTATCAGTACTGAGGAATGAAAACAGAGCCAACTGTGCTGTGTCATCACCTCCATTGTGTAGTTCAAATGTCACACACACCTGGGAGCTAACAAAGCCTCATTGATGCAGGCTGAAGAGGTTACACAACATCACATATTTCTCACACTACAGATAAGACAATGCACCTGCGCCTGCAGCCAGGCAGTAACATCTAAACTACGGCTCAGTGCAGCAAACACGCTTACAGCCGGGGTTTAAAGGCTAATGTGACCAGTTTGAAAAATCATATCACATCATCAGACACAGTCATCCACCTCTGACATGATGAAAATGATGCAGTTGTGTTATGTGAACTACATGCCAACCACACTGGTTGTCAGAGGTTGCACTCAAATAGAAGTACAGATACTTGTGTAAGAAAAAGACTGGTAAAAGTAGAAGTACTGATTCAACTTCTTTCCTCAAGTCAAAGTGAAAAAGCGCAGGCTCTGAAATGTACTGAAAGAAAAAGGACGTTTCTACCAGCTGTTATGTGCAATGCAAACTGAACCTTACCTCTCCTCTGCAGTCTCCCGCTCATGGTGTTTCGTCTTGTTGCATGTTTTTCGTCTTGATGCGTCATTTTCTTCTTGTTACATATTTTAGGTACTTTTTAGCGTTGTTGCATTTTCTTCGTCTTTTTTTGCTTGTTGCATCTTTTACATCAGTATCAACATGTTTTTTTAACGTTTTTTTTCATTTTGTTACGTCTTTTTGTCTTGTTACATCTTTTATGTTCTATTCATCTTATTGTTTTGTTATCACCTTTTTTTTGTATTGTTAACATTGCGTTTTGTCTTGGTGCATCTTTTACACTGTTTTTCATGTCGTTGTGTCTTTTTCATTTCGTCTTGTTACATCTGTCGTGTGTGATATCCACTGATGGGTACACCAAGAAATCATCTTTTCTATGTGTTGTTGTCCCATCCATTTAGCTTGAAATCAGTCCTGATGTTTGGAAGGTGGTGCACAATGATTAAAAAAAATCAATCAATCAATTATTCTCTCAAATGTATTAAAACTAAAGTAACAAGCCTCTTTTGAAAGAACTGATATTTGTGTTCAAATGTATGGAGTACAAGTAAAAAGTTAGAAAAATAGTCAGAAAAATAAATACTCAAGTAAAGTATGATAACTGAAAAATCTACTTCAGTACACTAACAAAGTATTTGTACTTAGCTACTTCCCACCTCTGTTGGTTGTGAGGGGAATCCAATGAGCTGAACTGATTCAAGAGCAACATTCTGACAGGACTCCACACAAGCAGGCACCATGGTGCTAATAATGATAATTATAATGATGGTAATGAAGGGGCTCAGAGGTGCAGTAATGATTTGCAGATTGCAGAATTAGTTCACTTATGATTGGTGGTAAAGTGGGTAATTTTACTTAGTGACAGCATCAAGTTTCCTTGAAATGCTACTTCCTGGAAAACAGTGCGTCTTCAATGGTGACCTCATCCTGGGTGGAAACAAAAGGTGTATTCAGACTGAAGCATATTTTAGAGGTGGTGCGAGTGAACAAAACTTCAGTAGAAAGTCGTGCTAATTCACTCTGAGTGCCACAAATGAAGACAGACACATCAAGAGGAGTCATTTCAACTTGAGCAGAAATGTTGCCCTCAAATGGAACTTGTGAACTTGTGGTTATGACATGGGAAGTTGTGCATGTAATATGCCTGGCATTTAAGTTAAGTCTGGTTTACTGATTTATTTTGACAAGGCAGGAAGATGCTGAACAACACAGGACAGTCCAAACAATGCAATACAGATAATTAAGAGCAATACAAGTCCTGTCGATTAAGTCATGAGAACACTGCTGCGATAGGCAACAGCAACAAAATCTGGCAAAACTGTTGGAGTCAAGGCGCTGCCAAGGCTAACGAATTAGCAAGCTAGCAAGCTAGCAAGCCAGTAACGTAATGCAGGAAATGCATAGGCATAATGAAAAGATGAATCTGTTTGGTATAGCAACATTTTCCTCAGATATTTTATAAAATTGCGAAGAAAAAACCTCTATGACTAAACTGACAGTATATTAACTTACCATCTACTGACCATCTTACCATCTACCTTCTGTGTCCTCTGCCAACTCGTAAACGAACAAAAAACGAAAAAAGAAAGCTAAGACTAGCACAAAGTGACGGCATTGCTAGCTAGCTAACAGCTAATGTCCGTACAGTCTGCACACTGACTGTTTGGGAAAAATAAATACGACAAAGACCACTCCAGCAGCCAAACTGGTGTGAATATTCAAGGTGAAAAACTGTTTGGTTTACTATCAGTAGGCCAGCCCAACATCCTGTTTCTCAAAAGGAAATCACAATTTAATAAAGTAATTATACAGTACCACTTTTTCATGGGACTCTTAAATAAATCTCGGACCCCATCTGCCATTGTCTGATGACAATTTAGTCTCTGGGGGCAAAGGCCAATGTTTCCAGGCTTCCGGTATAAACAGCGGATATCTGGATAACGGCTATACGGATAAAGATTTTCTTTTCCATGTGCTGGTCACTGTTTACAGTCCAGTTAGCAACTTGAGACCACACGGCAGGGATGCTCAACTTGTTTTGCCCGGGGGCCCCTTTTGCAAAATGACAGGAGGCCAAGGGCCAGTTAATAAATAAACATTAATAATCATGTTATTTATCGGGAAAAAAGAACAACAATGTAAAGGCCCTTAACTCATCTGTCTTTCACATCACTTATTAACTTGGTGCAAAGATTGACAAAAGAGTCATATTTCACTGCATTTATTAACTGCAGCTGCATTTTTGTTGCTTTGGTAACATTTCAAAGAATTTATTCAACTGCTCCTACCAGGGACAGATTGAAGAGCATATTTAAGCTCTTTTAGATTGAAATACGCATCCATGGATCAGAATAATCCTCACAAAATTTGCTCCTCTTCAGCTAATAGTTGTCTTCCCCTGCAGAGCTCACCGTCTGATCCTGCTGCACTTTGCACAGCCTGAAGGGCCGTCATGCAAAGACCATCCCTCTCTGTTAATAACAAGCAGAACTGGCATTATCTGACCCTCCCTCCTGAGAAAGACGGTGTGAATCAAATTATTTCCATTATGAATTAGAAAATGGTCGGAGGGCCAACCAGCACCCTGCCAGGGGCCAAATTTGGCCCGTGGGCTGCAAGTTGAGTATCACGACCATATGGTTTATGCTTGAGATGGGAGAATGGAGTTGGCTGATTGATTCACGAGATCGCTATCTGACCAATGTGTTCCCCGTCTTTTGCAGACTATTTACCTGCATGCAACCAAAGCCTGCTCAAACATGATTGGTCAATATTACTCAAGACTACAAACAAACTAGAGACCGAAACCAGAATGCTTCTGAGACCAAAGTCTTGTTCCTGCCTACAGATTCTGCATTCATATGCAAAGACATGTTTATAGAGGTTGAAATAATTATGGGTCTTCTCATATATAATTTAGTTCCTAACATTAAAATATCTTAAAGTTTTTTATATTACTTACATTATATATTACTGTGTTTAAATGTTAATTCTATTATAAAATAAAGATAAATAATCCTACCACAGACTTTATTCTTTAAGTTTAAAAAAAGAAAAGAAATTGCACCTCCTCTCTCCTCAGCATTCCACCATGAAATAGTTTACTCTATATG
Organism: Lutjanus campechanus; assembly: GCA_027495735.1. Classification (NCBI taxonomy): domain Eukaryota; kingdom Metazoa; phylum Chordata; class Actinopteri; order Lutjaniformes; family Lutjanidae; genus Lutjanus; species Lutjanus campechanus. The sequence goes on from JAJHUR010073859.1 coordinate 16,531, forward strand.
ATTTATTATTTACTCACCCGTTTTCTTTTTTATTTTTCGTTTCTGTGACTAGCATAAAGAGTACTACAACTATTATCTCATTATACAACGCTGTGTTGCAAAATGATCAATAAAGTAAATTAACCTTATAAAAAATTAAAAGTAGGCTATAAACCAAAGACAACATTGCGCATTTTTGAATAATCATTGGTTCAAACCAAGGTCCTAACTCTAACAGGGAAAGGAAGTGAAGTGGAGCACTTGAATATATACATAAAGGACTCAAACATCACCAAGGTAGTTTGACAGTTTCTATGACACAATGAAAAAAAGGATAAATAATGCATCCTACGTTTCTCTGACAATGTTATTCTTCAAGGTGGAAAAACTTGTGAAATTGGCACAGGTCTCTGGCTATTTAAATCACAGCTGAATACTCAAATTATAATGCTGCCTTTTAGTTTGTGTAAAAGAAAAGTGTTTGCAGATAGCTCAATACCCCCGTGTCTTACAACTTTGTTGCATGGGAATTTTGAAAGTAAGTTTGGAAAAAAAGAAGAAATTTTATTGAAGTAATCATTGAATCATTGGTACTGACAGCCATACAGACAGTTTATTGTGGTAAATAATTATGTAAAATCTCTATAAGCAGGGTTTCACACAGCAGTAAAGATAACATGAATATTAATGGTGGTACTGAAATGTGTCCCCTAGGTGTTATATAATGCAGCAGCTGTGTACTGTCGGATGGGCCAGTGGGAGCAGGCCAAGGAGGTCCTGCTGTCGGCGTCCCAGGAGAGAGGAGGAGGAGGTCGGGGGGGAAACATAGAGGTGGCTTTGGACAGCATTGCAGTAAGTGTCCCAACGCCCCAAGTCCATTGCCCTTGCACTGTTGATGATGTGTATGCTTGCTGTTTGCATTTCTGCCACTGCCACACTGTTCTCTTAATGCACCAAATGTCCTCTTTGTAATGTTGCAATGTGACCATAAAATAACTAAAAAGGAACGTCCCCCTAAAGTCATATAGGGAACTTTGAATTGCAGCACTTTCATAACCAAAAGATGACATTTTAGAAATTTTAGGAATGTCCCCAGTGTTCTGTAAAGGTTTGGGCTAAATGTCCATAAAAACAGCGACTAATGTTAATATTCTTAAATGATGACTACTGACTACTCTTTCCTTGTTTCACACTGGCACCTTTTAGCCCTGGGTTTAGTCAGTTTTCAGGGCATAACCTCGCAATTTTGGGGCTAATCATGCTCTGGACCAAGGCCAGCAACCCCCAGGTTAAAGTCAGTTTTAGCCAACTTTGGAATGTGCGTGTGAAAGCTCCCTTAGCCCGGGGCTAACAGCTTCCCTAGCCCAGCGCTTACAGCTCCTTTTGCCTGGGGCTAACAAGCTAAGGATAGCTTTGTGCTAAGAGATAACTCTAACATTGTTAACCCAGAGATAACCTAAGCCCAGGGCTGTATCATTCACTCTGCACTTCTGCTAGC
>JAJHUR010073860.1:0-50073 GCA_027495735.1 Lutjanus campechanus
CGTATGCGTACAATCGGGACATAGGCTACTACTTTGACCCGCTTGCTCAGACAACCATCACAAAGGATTGTGGGTCAGAATAGCCAGAAAAGCATGTTAGCTTGCACACTGCAAAATGCAACCAGATGCAGAAGGACATCCTGGTATTTTCAGCATACTGAATTTCACATACCTACTATGTATTGGGACAGAGTAAATTTTTTTTCTGGCATACTAAATGTATGTGCAGTTGTGCTGGACAAGCCTAAATGTGCCAGGATGTATTGAACGCGAACCTCTGGTGCCCATGCCCCTGTTGCAGTGTATCACTATCCTAACCTATAGCGATCACTTTGGTGGCTAAAACATAGCATTGGGTGAGTAAAACACTCATTCTAGCATGCCCATTGGCTCGCCAGAGACAGAGACGAGAAATCCAAGCCTGTAGTTCTTGCTTAACACCAATGACCTCACTGTGACATCACTGGAAGCAGGAACAGATTTTGCAGCTTTCTTGAACAATATAACAGCACTGTGGAATTTATTGCTTCAATTGACTACATTTACCATCAATGCTGACTGAACATTGACATAACTACAACTGAAATTAAAAATTTTAAAGGATACAGCGGTCAGTATTTTCTTCCCTCACATACTCACCATGCTTTGCCAGGCAGTCAGGATCAGTTTTTCCTCTTGTTCCTCTCTGGACCTTGCATTATCACCTCCCTGTGTGTCCTGCAGCAGTCATATTTACAAAGTCTGTAACCAAATCACTTTAACACAGTGAAATGAAATGCCTAACATGAGACAAAAGTACTTCAGAGAAGTTACAGAGGCTGGAGACACACCAACTCACCTCTGGGGCAGCTGTCGTCATGGTATCAAACACTTTGGCCTCCTTGTTGCTGGTCATTATCCCAGATATATCACAACACAGACGAATCCAACCCAAATGTAACCAAAGAAATGTTTTTGCGTGACTGGTCGACTTGTACACTAACAGCCCCCTGACCTGGCCCGTCTGTCTGCAGCTCAGTGCTGCCCTTGGCTGTATTTTGCAGCGGAGGCCCTGGTTTTGTTGTGTGGCAGACAGAACAATATGAGAGGTGCTGCAGGCTTAAGTGCTCTGGCTCCTCGCCACAGTCAAAGATGTCATCCTGCTGACTCGGGCATATTCGCTCTTGGGCAGTCATTCACCAGGCTGGGGATTAGTAGGCAATTAGCTTTACAACAGACCATGTGGCATGTATTGAAATTTAGTACTTAAAGTTAGGTAAATCATTAGGGTTGTGTATTATTTGGATTTGAATGATTCTGATTCTGATTCTTTGAGTGTCCCCCTGCTTCTTCACAGCAGAGTTATGTGAAATGCTAATTAGCATGGACTAATGTTTCCAACAGAAACACTGAGCTAAGCTAACTTAGCTAGATGACCGCAACGACGGCAGTCTCTTTTCTGGTTTCTCGAATGTTCGGGGGTTTACTGAGGCTACTTTACTGCTAGTGGATAGAGGAGTATCCCCTCATTGTAAATCATTTTGTAGCACAGCATTTGCTAAATTGAGGTTGAGTGTTTCATGACTCACACAATTTGTGCTATTCACCTGCTGGTCAAGCAACTTAGCAACGGCTGTGTAAGATAACTGAGAATAATGTTGGACTCATGATTGAATAAGACAAATGTGGGACTCCCTAAAAACTTGGTATTTCACCCGGACGGACGTAGTTTTGCAGAACATAGCAGTGCATGCTTCTGCAAGCTCTGAATATACTTTCAGTTTTTTATGATTGAGGATGAGTTACTGAGTTTGGTACAAATAATGTAGGTAGTGCTTGTGATTTGCTCTATCCAGTCATGTTAATGTTTGATTGTTATTTGAATGTGCCTCATTTCAATGCACTCAGTTTTTTGTGGGCTACTTTATATGATAACCTGTGTGTACCTTTGTAAGAATGCAGAACAAAATCCTGAATCATTTTGGTTGGATGAAAATAAGAAGTTGGTTTTAGTGGCACAGTATAGGCTATCTCTAAAGCTTGGACAATTCAGCAAACTAGACTGAATAATACATAGAATATGAAATTTTAGATGAGTGTGTTTAAGACATTTGAGGTATGATAGCCAGGTTGAAACACTGTAGGTGTTTGCAGTACACGATTTACTTTGAAACTAGCGCGGGTGAAGTTTGAATTTGTGCCCAATCCTAGAAATCCCGACCTGATGAAGCAATAAATGCATTTATGGTGAGCAGTTTTGTTCATTCTTCTGTCAGCTGTGCCATCTGTAACTGGTAGTGACTCAGCTAAACAGACAAACAAACATTCGCACTAACTCATGGGTCTTTGCGGAAATGTCAGTGCCTAAGAAATACTGTAGTTCCCCCTGATTATCACTTGACCATCATCAAAGGTCTACAGTATCAACTTATCAGGCAAGATCAGGCAGCAGAGACGATGTCTGGCCTCTCATGGCTTGTTGTTTTCTGACGCTCTCTGTTTCCTGTCTCCCAGAGTCAGTTTTTACAAAGGTCAACCCATACCAGTTTTTGCAATGGCTTCAGGGGAAATGTGGTTAAGTTTTGTCATTAAGTGTGAAAACACAAGTGTGGGGGAGGATTCAAAGAACTGTGTTTGTGTGCGTTTTTCTCTGGAACCAGGAGCACTGAGGTCAGGAGGAAGGCTTACTGAAACTATCTAATTTAAGACTCAGAGCTACTCTGCAGCTCCTCACAAGTGATCTAACCATATATACCACATGGTAACATGTGTTTGCAAGTGTGTGCACATGTGTGGCTGCGCATTTCACCTATCAGGCTGTGTGTATTTGCTGCCGCATGGTTACTCTCAGTTTGTGGGACTTTGTGGAAAAAAAAAATGCACTCCTGAGATGGAAACAAAGTGAGAGAGACAAACCAGAGAGACAAAAAATGTGGGAAGACAAGAAACTTTCATAGACGAGGTTCTTGGAATTTGCTTCATCTGAAACCTGCGAATGTTGACTCTGTTATGAAACAGACGCACATCACAGACAGCTAAAGCGCTGCAGATTCCTGTTAGCTAGCAGGGCCTGAACATCTGTTGTGAAAGCTTCCTCCTACTTCTGTAGTTTCTGAGCTGCAGTCTCACATTCACTGAGCTTTCTGAAGATTTATGCTTCATCACAGTCTGTTTCCTAGCATCAGCTCATCACAAGAATCAAACTTCTTAAAGCAACAGATTTTTAGAATCTGCAACTCATACCCATGAATACCGTAAAAGAACATTCTGGGTTAAACTAGTGTAAAAATAAACTTTGATTTAACTTTAAAAAGTTAGCGTGTAGGGGCTGCCATAACATTTTAAGTTGAGTGAATTTGAAAAGAAGAGTTGATGTAATTTTATGATTCCAAACAAATTAAGTTTTTCTTCTAATTCAGCTGTACTTGAGAAGACATGTTCAGTAAGCGTAAGATATTAAGTTGTAGCAACAACTCTTAAGCCACACTGACGAACATTGCAAACTATTTCATTTGCTTTTACATTTTCAAAGAGTCAGTTCTTCATTTCACACAAACAACTTACAGCTGCAGCTGCTCCTGTTGGAGCTACTTTGTTCCAGCACTGGCACAAATACAACATATGAAACTGCTCCCAGTGAATTTATTAAAATTGTGTAAAGGGATTAAATTCAATATTAACCTTCATTATGATTCACAGTGTTTTCATTAATGTGAAAACAAGCAATCATGACTCATCTTAAAGTGTATTAGAGACACACAGTTTTCATCATATATGTTTTCTTCAAACTATAAAAAAAAGATGGGTCTCAGGAGAGTTTTAACGCTCAAACAATGCATGCTGGGTAGGCTGTTTGTGTTTCTTTAGAAACTTAATGAGTGAATTTAATGAGTTGATTGAGCTCTGTACAGTACATTAATTTAACACATCATTTCAATTCAAAAGACTTTCAGTTAGAAGAAGGAGAACGAAGTTCTGAAATGTTCTGAAAATAAATATGAGAAATTTTAAATTCCATTAACTTGAATAAATAAAACTTTTTTTGATAACACTGTAGTCATAAAAGTTCTGAGATCTGGAAACACGTAACACGGTAACCTCACTATAATAAAGTCCAACAGGGAAAGAAACATGCAAAGTCAAACACTGTAAACACGTGAAGTTTAACATAAAGTTTAGCCAGATAATCTAAACTAAAAGTGAGCATTACACCAAAAACGTCAGTAATTACCTTTCATTGCACAGTAGAAATGGGTGCGTAGATTTACTGTCATGTGCAGTAGGTCAAAGTTGATCCAGGAAGTTGGGCTTTAAATTGTGGTAGATTACAACAGACAGTTTGGGTGATAATTTTATTGTTTGTGTTTGTTTTCTCTTCCAACTAAGACGCTAAGCCGGGGGTGGGGAGTGTTTGACCTCCGTCCAATCATGTGATAGATTGTTATCACTGACTTTTTGGTGATATCACTGAAACCTCATTGTGCGTGCATTGTTATGATTACCAGTAGGCCAAACTATGAAAATACAACAAAGTTGTGTGAAACTGGAATTTCCCTTTAAACAGTCAACTTTTGTCAGAGTGACATCAGGACTAACAGATAATGAGAGCTGATGAATAATAGAGAATACAGAGAATGCTCCTACATTAAAGGACAGTTGAGAAATATGTCATAACAACATGGTTTAACTGGATCTCAAGAGCCATAAATGTTTAACCATGATATGTCATGATCTAAGACTTTGTCACTGGAAAGTGAAAGAGGGTTGTATTTCTAAAAATAGCCATTAAACACTATATAGACAAACACTAGCCAATTTACACCAAAACATTCATAGTCCTAAAAAGTGAAAACAGCGTAATAATACAAATATTAAAATGTAAATCTCTGCTAAATACAATTGGAAAAAACAAAACAAATAGCTGTAGCGTTATTTTATGTTTTCAAGAAAGGATCACACACACACACGCAGTATATACATACACTCACACACACATAAAAACAAGTTATTAACATGACCGCAACAATATTTGTTTTGATTTTGTTGTTGAGTGAAATATATACACACACACTGTTTACAACCTTGACATTATGCAAAAACTGGCTCGAGTGTGCTCTTTCAAACAGAGTAAACACTCATGTGATGAGCAGTGTTTATTGTACCAATACTTACCCTGTACTTTCACATTTGTTTTTGTCTGGTGTGTGTGCGTGCGTGTGTGTGTTTCGGGCACTCCCTGTCTTACACACCCTGCTTGGTGAAGAAGTACTCTCTGTGCATGAGGACCTGTCTGTCTGGTTCTCCCCGGTCACGTGTGTGTGTGTGTGTGTGTGTGTGTGTGTGTGTGTGTGGAGGTGTGCGTGGAGGTGTGCGCGCGTGCGTGTGTGTGTGCGTGTGTGTGCATGTGCATGCGTGTGTATCTGTGTGTGTATCGGTCCTGTCTGTTACACACACACATACAGTACACTTTTTGGCTGTCTGCTATACTGACTTTGTTTAAACAAGAACACTTTATCAGTATTTTCTGATCTGGAATGAATCAGCTGTTTGTTAATGGTCTGTCTGACAGTGTAATGATATCAAGACTGATGGCAGTTACACAGACTTGTGTCTGATGGCTGCTTAAGTGTGTGTTTAAAGCACCCAGTAGATAACTGATTTCCTTACTGACTTTTAAAATCTTTATCTAAAGGAAGTTCACCATTTTAGGAAATATGCTTACTTTGGTGACAGTCATGGTGCATTCCATTTACCTCGGAGGTCGGAAGTCAGAGCCGGGAATTAGGTCACACCCGAGTTGAACGTGTTCCGGTACAACAAGTCAGAAAAAAAAAAAACTTTTTGTGCTTGATAACAAGGCATTACACTGTATTTTGTGTGTACAAACACCATAGCAACATGTCCACAGACTACTTAGACTGCTAACACTGTGTGTACGACTGATTAATTGAGATGCAAATATATGGCAGAAGTGCTAATAAACAGCTTTCACTACTCTTGATGTGCGGAGCAGCCATCTTGGATCTTGAGGTGAGGGTTGGTGAGGTTCCTCTGACTTTCTGAATCAGAAATCTGACTTCAGGGGGCATTTCAGTTGAAACTTCCAACTGGGCACTCAGAAACTCCGACTTCCTGGTTCAAGTGGAACGTATCATTAGATAGGCTACCATGAGCAGGTGGTGAGCTTATCTTAGCATAAAGACTGGAAACAAGGGGAAACAGTTAGCCTGGCTCTGTCCAGAGGTAAAACAAAATCTGCAGCTCAGTCATTAACACATTTGTTTGTTTACTACACACAAAATCAAGTGTAAAACCAATCCTCTGTGGGTTTATGTGCAGGTTTGTGAGCTGGACTATTACCTGGCAGTAAAGAAACAGTCCAGTACATACAGTAATTTACACTTCAGGTTTTACATTCAAGAAAGGAAATGTAGCATGTAAATTAGGCACTGATATGCAGATTTTGTCACCTTCAGACCACATCAGACTAGCTGTTGCCAATTATTATGCTAAGCTAAGCTAAGCGTCCTCTAGCTTAATGTTGAATAGGGTGCTGCAGGGATGACGTATTTCTGTAGTCCAACCTGGTGGTTTGCACCTCTCCGGTTTAGTACGATTAGTACGGACAATAAGTTCTGTGGCAAAAGTTGATGATTCTTACAAATTTTGTTCAGCAAGAGAATTTTCACAAATGAACATCACTTTTATGATTTTTGAAGCATAACCGTGACCGCGTTTTTTAAGATGCCTAAAAGCTTCAAAATTCACAAGTTGAGTATTTACTAACTTATTTTATGTCATAGGACAAAACATGAAAGTCTCTTGTTAACCTCATGTTAACCACAGACCTCAGCCATCTAACCAACCCCCCCCCCACTGACTCTATGGACAGCTATGACATTGATGGCATTGAAGTGGCATTGATCTTGCCAAGAAAACAAATAAGTATATTTCCCAAAATACTTGCCACAGTAGTTGCCAAAGTGGGGTCCAGGAGTGCCCCAGGGGTTGAATATGAGGGATCCAGATTAAAAGTAAATATGTTTTACTTACTAGTCATCAGCAAAATATGTACCTATTAGGACTATTCTGTTCATAGGTTTTTCTCATCACCCTGCTGGCATTAACTCACAGTTATATAATTATGAACCAAGTTATATTTAACAACAGCAGCCCTCTCAGAAGTGGTTCCAAAGGATAACATTTTTTAAAATCTAATTAAACTGCATCCATGGTTTAATGCGTATATTGTTTTTGGCAGGGGGTGAGCTGGGGGTGGAGGTGAAGAGTCTTTGATATGAAATAGGCTTGAAAACCCCCTACACACAGAGTGTTTATTGGAGAGTCATTCCTCATGTTTTGAGTTGTCAAATAAATGCTGGATCCCCGACAGGTGTCTCTGTTTTCCGTGCGTGGTATAAAGTGAGTCCTCGGAGTGTTTAGCGCAGTAGACGTGTTGGCTGTTTCGCTGCCAGCTGCCACCTGTAGAACCAGCCTCGCAGCTTCCTCTGCCCTGCCACACCACTGTTTATGTCTGGGCTGCAGCCCTCAGCAGTGGCCAGCAGCAGCAAAACATGTTTTTCCCTCAAGGATCTGAAAACTGGGCAGACGATGTCTCCACAGTCAGACTGCAGGTTATTATCTAAGTCATCCTGAAGATGTTATTATTTCTGAGGGTAAGGTGGAGCAGACTTTAGTGATGGGAGGGATTTCTACCACACAACGAGCAAACTAGACTTTAAAAGGATCATTTTCTTGTGACATTAAAGGGATAGTTTTTTTTGTTTTGTTTTTTTTTAAGTGGGGCTGTATGAGGTACTTATTGATAGTCAGTGTATTACCTACAGTACATGGGACCAGAGAGGGATGCCAGCATGGAAGCTAAGCAATGTGCTGCTGTTTACAGGTATTTTAGCCACCTTAAAAAAAATCCATATCAGTTTAAGTGTACACTATATTTGGAATACTTTCAATGCTTTACTTTGTCATCAGACAGTGTTTTCAGACAACAGAAGTCAAACATTTCTCTCACAGGACATGGGAGTTGCTGGTCTACCGCTGCTCGATTGGTTAGTTTGTTTGTGTTGTTGTGTGGCCTTGAAGAATTTCAAACTGAAGTCACAATAACACAAAAAAAGTAACAGATTGTGGCAGTGGAAGAAACTCCCATGCTCTGTGAGGTAAAATGACTGGTTTCGCCCATCTAGTTGGTTGGTTTGGAGCAAGAGATATTTGGGGTATGTTACAGAATTTTCCTGTTGGAAAAGGTTGTCTGACTGGACAGTTAAGTGGTGAAAATATTCTAAAGCGCACACTTAAGCTGATATTGATTATTTAGGTGAGTCTGTTTTTTTTTTAAGTGACAGACATCTACTGTGGGTAATGCGCTAACCATCAATAAGTACCTTATACAACCTCACATCAAATAATTTGAACTATCCCTTTAAGATTAGTTCTCCCATTAAGGGACCATTAATCCCAAATTGACAACATTGCTGCTGTCTGTTATTCATGTTTTTTAGATTTTAGGAAGTGGTTTCAGTTAGGGGTGGGTGACATGGCCCCACAGTAATATCACAATATTTCAGGATATTTCTGAGATTATAATATTTTTGAAGATATGACAAAATGCTGAAAAATAGCCTTGCTTTAGAACTCACAATAGCTTTGATTTTTGTCCCTCCTCTTCTGTGTGAGGTGGTGAAGTTACTGTAATTTGTTGTATTGGCCCCTTTTGTTGTTAGTCGTCTTGCACTTCTTGCACATCACTGTGGTTTATTGTACATCTGATGTAACCAAACCACTTCCACACTACTGAAGTTGCTCTACTCTTTGAAACTAACTCCTCCACTGTAATATTGACATCATCATGATATGAATTCATATTATTGCAATATTGCCATTCTGTGAATTTATAATAATGAAGACAAAAATTATAATGCTATAATGAACAATACCACATGGCACACCCCTAGTTTCAGTTCAGTCACATTAAAATGAACATTTAGAATTTCACACCAAGAGAAAACTTCCAGCCTGAATCCAGACATCTGAATCCTCACCCACATCTCTGATTTATTTGGTGACTTAAAAGACATGAAATAAAAAGGCAGAAATGAAGTGAAACTATCTGCCAGTGTAACATTATCAAGACAGATGACAGTACAAAGGCTTGTTTTGAAGGCTCGTTAAGTGCGTGTGTCTACGGGGACTATAAATGTGTCCTTAAAGTACCCAGGAGATGATGTATTTCTGTTTTATTGTATTTATCTAAAGGAATAGTTCCACACTTTGGGAAATACATCTACCTTGATGAGAAACACTTGTCTGTGCACTAAATTCCACCCCTGCTTTAAAGAAAACAGCAGCATAAGCGTTGTATCTTTATACTCATCAAACCAGTCAGTGACCTTTCGTGCCCTGTATGAAAGCATCTGTATCCACTATGTTTCTCCACTCATTTATCCAGATTTTTCCTTTGATTTTCCTCACATCTGTAAATAATATGTTATGGAAAACTGTTATCAGTGATGCAAACTTGTAAAAATAAAAAAAAACTGTCATGGCCTTGTGAGGAAGAACATGTTGAGAAATCCAGCAGCTGCAGCTGCTTACACATCTGCACTGAGAACAGATGGAGAGGGGAGCGGAGGAGGAGGTGGTGTGGGACAGCAAACAAGTGTACCGAAGGGCTGAGGGGTGACTAGTTAAGGGCCGACTCCCCGCCCTGACCTCTTCCTCCGCCTCCTCCTCCCTTTATTCCTTCTGTCTTGCCTGCTCCCATGTCACCCCTGGGCTCCCTGATGGATGCTGACAGTAACGGCTGTCCTCTGTCCCCCAACCAATCGCACCCTGCCCCTCCACACCCCTCCTCCTGCTCCACCCCATTCCTCCTCTCTCCTTCACCCTGCACGCTGTTCAGTCCTGACCAGTGTGACCTCGCTTTGGAAGTTGGCATCCTGCGGCCTGACTCTGAGCTTCTTGTGGGGGTGGGGTGGGGGGTGGGGGCAAAATGTCTGAGCTCGACTGTCAAAAGCACATTGGCGACGTGATCCACCATCCATCCATGACTATTACTCTCTGCTGGACAGTTGTCTCTCTCAGCTGCAGGCAAGACACTGCATAGCTCTGAAAAAAAAGAGACAATGAAGTTTTACTGCACATATCAATGCTTGTCTCGTGACTCGACAGAAATTAAACGTAAGATGTGCGGATGAGTCAGTTTGACACCTGTGTCAAAACAGCGGTTACACAATGTATCACAAGAAAATTTACCACCACATGTCAATCACCTTTAAAACTAGGGTGTGGCATCATTTATGAAACATGCACACGCACACACTCCTTCCCACTTCCTGTTGTGCAATTTCATAAACTACCGATGTGAAGGGTGAACTTGTTGAACTGGATGGAGGATGGCAGGTAATCAGCAGCACAGAAGCCGGCATGGGAATAAAACTGGGACAAACACACACACAAACGCACACTCTCTCCATGCTGACATGGGTCAGTAATGATGAAGTAAACTTTATAAAACAGCGGATGAGAGAGGAGAAAGTGGAGGATGTCATCTTTCGGTGGGGACATGTATTATTCATGCTGTCAGTGGAGACATTGGTGAAGTCACAGGAGTGTAAGTAATCGCGTGTGTCACATAAATCAACAGCAATGATGACCTCATTTTACCGCATAACTCCCTCCCACCCACACACTGTTTAAGGAGCTCCAGATGTATGAACGTGTACACACACACACACACACACACACACACACACACACACACACACACACACCTTAAAAAGTGTGTGCACTTATGTTTTTCTTCTGCTTTCTTTCTTGGTGTATAATCAGAGTAAACAAAGAAAAATAATGGTGCAGGTAAATTATGTGAATAGCAGGAAGTGCCCCTCCACATGTTTTAACCCTTGAATCATACCAGGACTACCCTTGCTTCTGATTGAAGGTACTATATGAAGCAATTAGGGTTGGGTATCATTTGGGTTTTTTCCAAAACTGTGCTAAAAATGAGCCGATAGCATCACGGTAGCAGTGCCGAAATGGTCCCTGAACCATTTTTTTTCTTTTTTAATTTAAAAAATCATGAAACGATGGTTGACAAAATTAAAGTACAACTTTTTTTCCTTGATAAGGAAACGTGAAATTGAACAATATATTACCTGTTGACAGTTTATTAAAAAGCTACTACATGGAACTTATATTCCTTCATATTATGTTGATTGTGGAGGCCCCTGAGGACAAAATATTTGTGTTTCCTCCATAATAAGCACTAAATATAAGGTCAAAAATAAGGTAAGGTAAGGTAAACTTTATTGTCCCACCAGGTGGGAAATTTGTCTTGGGCTAACCACCCATACTGCAGCCATTAAAATAAATAAATAAATAAAACAACACAGATAGATAGACAGACTGTAGCTAAAATTATTTAGCTATAGCTACAGTACTTGTAGGAGCCAAAATAGCAGTTTTTGTTATATTTAAATAATAATATATATTTCAAAACTTCCTGTATTTTTTTTGGTTATAGCTCTGATTGACAAATCGGCCCCACATGGTAGTTGTGGGTGTGGTACAGTTAACAAAGGGAAGTTGGAGACACTGGCAGGGGTCAGTAGTTGAGACCAAACACAGTTTTTAACCATTTGAGCTCCTTTTTTGTGCATTAAAACAACTCTTCTATTGCTGGGGTAGTGGCTATAATCTTGAAACAAAATAGCCATTACAGTACTAATAATGACTAAATACATTTTGAGCTGGTATTCTTGATATTCTACCCGACTTCAGGAAAGTTCTTTTGCAGAGATATTGTCATGTTTGCAAAGGTGAGGACGGGCTGCTGTCATTGTCATCATTGCTGTCATCAGACACGTCTACGGTGACCAGATGTCCTGAAAAATTAAGGACAGTCCCGAATTACAAGCAGAGTCCCAAATCCTGTCCTGTTTGTCCCGAAAATGAACCATTATAGTAAGATTATATGACCAACATACAAATCAGTGAAACTATTCTCATCAAATCACGCATGCAGGCTATAATTCCTCCTTCTAGTTATTAAAAAATGTCCTGTTCATTTTTGTAAAATAGAGAACATGACTGACGTGCTTTCACTTTGTACTGATTAGGTTTTCATAAATAACAGATTGTTGATATCATCTGAGTTGCATTAAAGATGACAGAGAGTGCAGCCACCACTGCAGCAGGATTTGTATTTATATCTAAAACGTGTGTTTGTAAACTATAAAGACGTTTAAAATGACAGCAACACACGTTACCTGTGTGTAATGGTTTATGCATCTTGTAAACATAAACACTTTATTTGTTTATAATTTACACATATAGAGAATATAAAAGGCACTGGATATCATGATTACAAAGGAATGTGAAGGAGATTTCCCTAAAAACCTTCCAGGGGCTTGTAAAGTGGCCTTCTCCAGACAGCATGTTACAGGTAATAATTACAGTATTTAACTACACACAGTTTCTTTATATCTATAAATACAATCAAGCTGTAAAAACCAGCCTAAACACAGTTTTGGGTGGTACTTGACAACATGCGTTCCAAAAACACAAATATAGTGATTCAGTCCTAGTTATTAGACACACATATTAGGAACATTCAGTCATAATACATGCAAGTATACGCTAACCCTATCATTATCAAACTAATAGCACACACTCATGTGATATATTATCATAAGACAAGTAAAAAAAAAAATAATGTGAGAAGTGACACAAGCACTGGCATAAGAAAAAAATATTGTTTAGACCCAGCTTATGGAAAATATGTTATTGTCTAGAAAAAGTTTTTAACCTGCAGATTCATAAAATGTAAAGACAAAAAGAGTCCATGTTTTGGATTTAAACTGAGATTATGAGGTACAGGAACAAGAGGACAAGAGTTACATGTGAAATAATTATGAAATTGATGATTATATGTAAATATGTCATGAAAAAGGGAGGAGGTTTCTTTTTAAGGAACTATGAAACAATAAGCCAATCTGGAGATGTGTCACTTCATAAACACTGAGGACACGAGGCTGAGAGGAGTATCTTCGAGGTACACAACTTATTATTCTAAGTGCTCGTTTCTGAAGACAATAAATGGGCTCAAGTTTGGTCTGATGAGTACTAGCCCAAGCTTTGTTACAAAAAAGTAATATATGGATAGACATGAATAACATAACTTAGTGGGTACCTCAGTTTTAATCAAGTCACAGGTTTTGCCTATTATACCAATACTTTAGGCCATTTTTGTCGTTACAGTCCTTACTGTATATGAGGTTTTCAAGACAAGGAATCATAAAGCAGAATGCCAAGAAATTGTGTAGAATGCACATTAATTATTAGGATGTTATCAATTACAAGTTTTGGCGAGGAATTGAAAATGAAAGTTCTTCCACTGTTCTGCATATCATCCTCAGAATCCACTGTCCCAAACTGTAGCCATTCTCATCTCACTTGGTTTGTGGTGTTAAGAGAAAATAAAACAAAAAACAGTTTGGAAGTTTTAACACTGATTATTCAAAATAATCCACAGATCCCATTATAAGCAGTTTCATATAGGAACTATTTTCTTTCTGTGGTAGAATCTACCGGAATTACTTTTTTTCTTCTTCTGGAAAGAAAATAGTTCCTTCATGAAACTGCTCACAACAAGGTCTGTGGGTTATCTTGAGTAACTGGGTCATGATTTATCGAAAAAAGACATTGCTGTTGAGTTTTTCTAATGCTTTTTTGGCACTTTGAGCACCACAACCAGAGTGCTATTTTGTCCCATTTAATTGGAGAGAAGGCACATATTTCTATGCTCACACCAAAATCATCTAGATGTTTAAGTAGCAATACAAGTAAGAGGAAAGGAAAAGTATGTTTTTTTTTTTTAATTTTGGCTTGAACTGTCCCTTTAATCTGAAAAGTAACCAGTAACTACATCTGTCAGATGAATGTGGTGTGATGTCTGAGAGCTCACGCAGGTGTCGTACCTGGCTGGCAGCACACCAGAACACCCGTCCAACTACCTCCACACCTGGCTGGAACCGCAGACAACCACATGGCAATAACCTCTCGTTCACACACACGCAGACAGACATGAGTGTACACTGCAACACACACCCACACACTCACTTGTAGCCACTGATCAGAAGATAACTGCGGCACAAGTCATTCCCATTGTCAAAACACAGACACAACAGACAGACAGACAGTGAGACAGCAAGAAAGACAGACACCCTCACCACGCAAATAAGACTTTTACTGCAGTGTGCTCCCTCATTCCCGAGGAAAAAAAAAAACCTCTGAAGCTGTGAGCTTCATTTTCCCATGGCCTCAGAGCCAAACACACACACAAAGCTAATCATGTAACAAAATACAGACGTGTCTGGTCTGTCCTGTGGTGAAGGCCCCAAAATACACTCAGCAGCTACTGGACATGTTTCCCTATTTTCTACTGCACAAAGCAATATGTCTCATGATCACAAATATTTCTCCACTGATTTTCTTTTTCGAACATTTCCAGATCTCTCTGCCCAGGTTCCTGAGAGACAGTGGGACAGGTTCTCTCTCGAATCCTCGCCTCGGGCTGTCCTGAATCCAGGCCGGGATGTCAATAATTTCCCAAGCCTTCATTTTCCGCCTCCGTTCGTGGCAGTTCTTGTCTTGTCTTGCTGCCCGTTGTTTTGCAGCTCGGGAGCCTGGAGAGGTGATCTCATCCGCACCTCGCTCCTCAACCCCCGCTCCCAAAACAACATTGTATTTATCTGACCAAAATAGCCACCTCAGGCTGGAAAAACCCTAGTCAAGACAAACAGAAATAGGCCAAGAGTTTCCAAGGAAGCCAGTCTAGGCCGGAGGTGATGCTTTTGACTGACAACAGCCACGGGGCAACAGAACAAGAGGCTGCATTTACTGCTGCGAGGTGACGGTTAGAGGCAGATATAATAAAAGCTCTTATTGAGCTACTGAAGAACAAAAGAAGTACACCTGTAAAGTGTAACACAAACGACACAAACAGAACAATTTGAGGTTTGGAAACAGTATTTGACGAAAGGCTGATGTGTTTGATTGATACTAATTATATGGATGTTTCTTTTTTATGTGCGTCCCCTGTAATACAGTGCTTTCTGGCGATGTTAGTAAGGATTTGTATCACTGATAAAAGGCTGATCCTCCAAACTATAAATTATTATTATCAGTGTTGCTGATATTATGCTAAGAATTGCAGAGGAAATAGATCAAGTCTAGTCAAGTCATGTGTATATATTTAGCCCAAATTCACAAATTTGACTTTAAATTTATATTCTTGGTGCTGACCCCTGAAAAATAATGGCGTTTGGTCATACTGTTTGACTTGAGTGAAATTTACTTTGAAATTTGAAATTTACTTTTATTCACATCAAACGTAGTTGATTTTCAAAGAGCTCTGATTATTTCGGAAGATAGCAATTTTTATAGGCTAATTTAAGAATCTTTAAAGTGATACTCCACCCTGCGAGAATAAGCCATTTTGTATGTACTCACCATTATGCCGATGTGATGATAAGTGAAGGTCTTCAGTTCACAAAACAGTCCTGGAGTTTTAGGAGAAACAGGGTAGCAGCCTCATCCAGTACAATGACAGTGAACGGTGACCACGGATAAAACGTTAAAAATAGCACACAAAACAAACACAAAATGTCTCCATCCTGCTTGTGTGGTGTAATCCAAGTGTCTGTGAGCCGCGACATTAAAAATTAACCGCAAAAACGCCATTTACGCCATGTTTTTAGCAGAAATATCAGCTGTAGCATGTAGCCTGTAAGATGCATGTAGTCTGTAAGATGTAAACATGGCGTCGATCTCGCCAGACTTCGGCATGTGCGGCCATTAGGATATATACGAAGTCTCGTGTTTGTTTTGTGTTCTTTTTTTTTAACATTTTATCCGTGGTGACCATTCACTGCCATTGTACTGGATGAGGCTGCTACCCTGTTTTCTGCTGAAACTCCAGGATTGTTTTGTGAACTGAAGATCTGCGCCTATCATCACATCGGCATAATGGTGAGTACATACTGAGTGAGTTATCAGGGAAAGTGTAGTATCCTTTTAAGAATACAAAAATGGAAGTTTTTGACCCAGGAATATTTCTGGATTAAAATGTTTAAAAACAACTAAAATACATTTTGTTGAGTTGTGTATTTAATGGTGTCATATACTCTTTACTCCATCTAATTGCTGCAACTTCCGTTTAAACACCAGTTGAAACCAGCGAGTGAGGAAGGAAGTCAGCAAGCGTGACTAAACATATTGTGGATAAAACTTTAATACAATACTTTGTCCGTGAACATAATTTCTTCCTGAGTCACATTAGACAGATTTTCATCTGCAGTGGTTGTTGCTACTACAAAATGTCATGAAAAGTCCACCTTTCATTAGTGTTTTGATTAAGTTTAACAAGAACAAATGGAGAAACTTCAAGTTTTTTAATTAATTGTGCTGTGATTTTAAACCTGTGCTTCACTGATTCATTGTATTTGTCACTGCGAGGTTGCCAGGCAACCAGCAAAAACTTCAGGAAGTCAATAGTACGAAACAACAACAGTCTTTGTAAAAAAAACATGTTGTTTTTACACTTCAGGTTTTGTGTGTATTAAAAGTATTGTGATATAACATGTTAAATAATGAGCTTTATTGTTGTTGGTAGGTGGACTCTGTTACTTTTGGACAAAGCCAGGCTGTTTCCCCCCGTTTGCAGTCTTTATGCTAAGCTAAGCTAACTGGCTTCTGGCTGTAATTGTAAATTTAATGGATTCGAATCTTTTAAGTAAGTAAGTAAGTAAAGTATTAATGCTACAGTGTTCTGTACATGTACTGTATTAGTTGATTTATATTTTGAATTAATAAATAAATGTAGTGTAAAAAGTAAAATACTGGCAAAGACAAGAGAACAGATGTTCTTATTTAACTCTAACAAGAATCTCCAGCAAGAATGTTAGAGTTGATCAATGTTCTGATCAGCTGATCAGCTACAATATTAGCTCTCTCTCAGTGTTGGATAAAGTTGTGTTTTGGACTGAGCAGAGCCACAGAAGCCACACTTTCAGTCTGAGTGGCTTTGCTAACTCTCTCCAGACACCAATGAGATAATCTGGGCTATCTGCCCTCAAGTGAAGACTTGAGACACACACATGAACAAACAGACACACCACAACATTCACACAGACAGACAAACATTGACCCTCCTCTACTCCGCCAAGGGAGAAGGAGGAGGAGGAGGTGGAGGAGAAGGAGGGGGAGAAAAAAAAAACTGAAGAATTAAAAACACATTCCACTTCCCGTAAAGCCGGGAGAAGGAGCTGTGAGTCACTGGAGCAGTTTGAAACGGGCCCTTTTTAGTTTCAGACGCGTCGTCTTTGAACGTCTCCACGTGGAGCTTTTAACCTCCGTGGATTGCCTCAGTCGAATGTTGTTGATGGTGCTGCTCTCCTTGCTTCAACCCACCCCCTGCTATTAGCACAGTCGCTGTCTTAAACAACTCATTCACTGACTGTGGCACATGATGGCTCATCTGAAAGTGATCCTCACTTTCATCTTACTCAGTTCAACTGCAGGTCACACAGGTAGTGTGTGTTGTGGAAGGATGATTTTAATCCAAACTGCCTTTATCAATGTTCTTAAAGCTGTAATATTTAACATTTTTGCGTTAAAATATCTAAAAACCCTAGACATATGTTATATACTTGTATGTGTGTTGAGTTGTGTACTTACATTTTCCCAAATGTTTGTAATAATGTTCAAACCCATTAAGATCTGAAATTCATTCAAGGTAACAGTGTGTTTTCTACTAATCGTTAGTTGCTATGACTCCCGGGAAAACACAGGATACATCCGGATAAGTGAAGATAACAATTCCCATGATCCCACGCTACTTCAGAACAAACTATATCTTTTGTTCTTGTTTCAGTGTGAGCGAGGCCCCTAACGGAAGAATTTACATATTGTGCCTTTACCAGTCAGGACATTTAAAAAATGAACACACTCATACAGCCGCAAAATGACACATATAATCACACATAATGGACACTCCCATCAAGAAAGCCACACATTTAATCACAGCAGTGTTTGTAATAAACTTCTATCATGTTTTTTTTTCTTCTCACAAAGATTCCAGGAAAAGATTTTACCGTAAAGTCAAATTGCCAAACACCATCATTGTGGGAATCATCCCTCCTTCTCCCTTTCTTTTCATCTTTCTGACTCCTCCCGTAAGTCCAGACAGAGGCCCCCCAAAACACAGACTGAAACCCCGAAATGATGCTGGTTTTCCATTTGGTTCACAGGCAGGCAGCGTCCTGAGTCACAAGGCAGCGAGTCTCGCTCCAATTACACACATGCTGACAGCTTAACTGACTCCACCGAGGAAGAGTCCATGGTATCTGTTCTCCATCAACTCCCCTGCTGGTGGGACTGACTCACACATGCTGAAGTTCAGGTGGACCCGTTACCAGTCGAATCTGTTCACACTCAACAGGAGGTCTGATTAGTGGCAGATCACATGATTTCGACCAGCTGGCTGGGGATTGTTGTTGCTTCTTAATTTTCTGGTTCTTGTTATCTCTTATTGTAAGGTGTCAAAACCTGACAGTTTGATGAAAATTAGGAGTGATCACATTTGATTGCCCTCCATTATTACCTGAAAGCATAATGCTGACAGCTAGTTGTAGTCCGTCATTTTTGTATTGACTACAAATCCCTGGCCAATTTGTTCCTACTGAAAACATCTGTAAAAAAGGTCACAAATATATATTTTCATTTTCACAAAAGAAATATTTTTAAACAGCAGGCCACTGTCGTTTCTATCAAGCAGGAGGTTATACTGCCTTTTTTAGGGACTATTTTCAGCAGTGGATTGCTACACATTTGGGGCTATGATGAGTTTTGTCAAGTTATACATGAATTGCTCACTTTTGGCAGCATGACTGTACATGTGGGATCAATTCACAATAAATTACATGCTAATAAAGGAACATGTCACACAGTGCAATCCAATGTAGGAGGGGACATTCTGGGGACCTTGGATAATGTTCCTTAAAAGTTCTCTAATGGTAAACACTGGGAATGATTTCAAAACATCCTCTACTGGTCATGAAAGTGCTGCAGTTCTAAGTTCCCTGTGTATTTCCTATATTAGGGGGATGTTCCTGAATATTCCCTGAAAGTCCCCACTACCCTCTAAAGAACTCCACATTGTGACTATCTAGGAACGTTCTGCAAATGTTACAAGGTGATGTCCTTTCCCCCTGTGGAGACAATGTCAGAACGTTCTGGGAACACACAATTTCTAGGGGGAAACGACGCGGCTCATTTTTGCAATGTGGGTCTATGGCACAAAGAAATAAGATATATCACATTTAACTGCCAGTAGATTAAAATAATTGTTGGCTTGGGCCTTTTTTTGACAACAAGAAAGATACAGAACATTATCAGACTTATGCTTTAAAAGGATAGATTTTAGAACATGATTGCTGACCTGTGTGTGTTTAGAAAATGACATAAAATATAATCAGCTGGTAAAACGACTACAAAACAAACATTTAAAAGACAAACATATTTGTAAGTCATAGATGGTTTAAAATAAATTTAAAAAGATTCTGTTTTGGATGCAGTTTGCGGTTTTGAGTCATCAAAGGAGGGTGTTCAGGTCTGCGCAGCAACATGGGACAAATAAACACACACACACACACACACACACACACGTATGGATGTAAATATGCACTCAAATGCAGACAGTCATATACACACTCTCTTTACTCTCTCTTGAACACACACTCACACAGAAACCCTTCTGCATTGCCCTGGCTGTGCACCCAGGGGGACAGCAGTGACTCAGAACGAGTCATACACACACACACACATCACAAACTCTCACATACACGCAAACACTTGCGAAAATGCCAAACTGCGGCAAACTTTATTGGTTGCAGTCCTCTGAGCTCCTGTAGATGTGAGTTGATCATGTTGAGTTATATCAAGGACGAGGGTTAAATAATCTGGACTGGGCTGGAAATCTGAAATCACTTCATGCAGAAGGCCGTGAGATCTGGTGACATGTGACCCTGTGATCTTGTGATCTGGTATCACATGAGGTCAGATATGACTCTTTTTATCATCTACAACCCCTCCCTCGTGTCACTAAACATGAATCAAACCCATGTACCATCAGAAGCCATAAGCATGACAGTGTGAACATTGAAGCTGAAGTTCAAATTTAACAGTAGGGGAGACCTGGGAGTATTTTAACACTGGTGTAACACTGTAGTTTGACCAATTAGAAAAGTGCTATAATGTCATTAATATGGTACACTCCCATTTCCTTCCTTTCATTGAGGAAAGTAAAATTTTTATCAAGATTAATTTTTGGCCAGCATTAATTGTATTACATATACTTTAGTTCGACTTACATAAGCTAAAGTAGCAGCTTCTCTAGTTTACTTTGATATGTTGCAGTCATGCTACCTTCAAGGCCACATGCTACACTGGAATTAAGGTTGCAAATATTGTAATTTTCCTTAACTGATAGCTAACAACTGATTGATTAAGTAATCATTACAAATTAGTTAATTAAGATTTTTCTCATTTGTCTCTTATTCCCCCCCCACACACACACACTTTACGTTTTAGTTTCCTTATTCAACAAATGGCTACACCAGACAAAATGATGTCAGATGAGTCTTAATTGATTAATTATTGATTAATACATTGTTAATTGGTTAAATTCTGAACAAGCACAGACACACACAAAGTGTTACTACCAGCCCCGGTCTCCCCTACTGAAGGGTACCAGTGTTAAATCTTACTTTGATGCTGGATTAAGGGTTAGTATTTAAATGTTGTTGTTGCTATAATGTCAAAGTGAATCTATATTAGGAGAAGAATCTTAAAACATACCCAAAGATTTTTCAAGCCACTGACATCTTTAATCATTTGTGGGGATAATCATAAAGTCGACAGTAATAAGATCCATATCACAACGCCTCTCACTCAACAGCCAGATATTAAAATAAGATTAAAGTTTGCCACCAGAGCACGCTTTTTGTTGTATAAATGTAGGTTGTAGATGCCTTGAAGGGACGGAGGAGAAGGGGTTTTGGCTGAGTTTTCCATCCACCCCCCATCCTCATGTAGAACCATTAATCAGAGACAACATGAAGTCATCGCTCCCTCATGGGATTTTACTGCCTGTAAAAATAAACCGTACATGGCTCATAAGCAGAGTTGCTAACACTGATATCACGAACTAACACGATTTGGCAGCATGTGGAGCATTCTTCTTTCTGGTTGAAATTCTCTTTTAGAAAAAATATTTTTAAATCAAATCAGCAGAGAGTAGAAGGACTGATTGGTTTTGTTTTCCACTGTTGTTTGTCTTAAGAGTTTAAAGCTAATAAATAAAATGTAATGATTGGAAATAACAGGAATCAATCAGTGGGTCAGCTTCATATTTTCCATGAAGAGGGAGGAACGAATGTTCATGAATACATGCTCAGACTAGAGAGGAGAGAAAAGGAAAGGAGAAAAATGGAGGATATGAGAGATGAGGAGAAGAGAAGAAAGAAGAGAAGTAAAGAGGATGTGATGATCACTGCATTAATGTAATATCGCAGTCTACTGTGGGGTTGAGCTTATTACCATCATCACCACATATTTTATTGTGAAGGGTCAATCTCATGTTGACATCAGCGTATTGATCTGTTAATATGCCTATGGATCAGCACTATCAGGAACACAGCCTCTGATTGGTTGACAGACTCGACCTAAGGCATCTTGGCCAGCAACATGCTAACAACAACTGCTGTAAAGAGGGAAAATGGATAAATGATCACAGACAACATTCAGTGTTGGATTTATCATTATGGATTTATTTTACCACATCTCCAAAAAGACACTGTAGCTGAAGACTGATATACAAAGCTTCTGAAAGGGATCTGATCACACTGGGGTTGACGTTGTAAAGGTACAATGCTGGAATTAGCATTAGCTTTATGCATGCCTCTTGTGCTCAGCTTACTTCAGGGCAAACCCCATCACTTTACGAGGAGTTTGGAAACAACAGACAAGACTTTTCTTGGTATTTAAGAACTGAAACAATATAACATATACTGTACATTTACTGCCAGACTGAATTTAAGTTAAGGTACGCTACTCTTATGACAGTATGTTGCAATCAAAATGTTATTATTCAGGCAGTCGCGGTAAACCGCCAAGAGAAGAGAAGAGAAGAGAAGAGACTGTGAAAAGAGTAAAATCAAAAGCAAGAAAGGAGGAGAAGAAGACAAGAAAGGAGAGGAAAAGAGGAGAAGATGAGAGGACAGATGGATGTATGTTGTGACAGAGAATAGGGAGGTGAAAGAGGGCGGTTAGCTGGCATGGTGTTTGTGAGCAAATGTATGCGTCACTGAAGCTATTCCAAGATGCACAAATGCTCTCTCTATTCCTCTATTTCACACACACACACACGTACACACACACACACACACGCACACACTTTGATAGGCTTTGGCTGTTTCCTTGACAACAGTATAGTATTTTCAGGGATCAGAGGTGGCAGTTGTGTGTGTCTTTGATCTGTACGTGTTCGACACAGCTGTTCAAAGCTTGTTAGTCAACAGGGATGTGGCCAAAATTGCAAAACGGGGTCTCGTATTCTTGAGAAATTAACAGTTTTACGTCACAGGCAGTGGGACTACTTTCATCACACTGCCTGAAAGAAGTCAACACATTTGAGTAAGTTCCTTGTAACAATGTTCAATTAGTAGTACTTGTAACATGAAGGGGAGCCGAGTGTGTGAGTGAAAGCCCAGGAGAGGTTTCAATCAGAAGTCCTCAGACGGTAGGAGAGGTGTTAACACACTCATGTAAAATTGTCAATGTGTCACGTCTATTCTCAGATCTTCTAATTGCTTGGAAATTCATTGACGTCACTTAGGGACAGAACAAACCACAAATCTTGATGGATTTGTCAATATCAGGTGCACTTCTTTAGAACGGCTGATAGGAATTAACTTCACACTTTGCTGCAATTTCCAACCTGGTAATGACCTCCAATGCATCTGTGGCAGCCTAATAATTGAGGGCAGGAAGCTGCTATCTACAAAAAATAAACAGGATGTTCTAATTTGTTGTATTCAATTAAGGGCTGTTCTCAGAGGATGCTTCTGAACAAAATATTCTCTGGTTAAAAGATCTTCACATGGAGATGAAATGGTAACGTGCATATATAAACATTCACTCCTGATGTGTCAGGTACACCCACAGACACACACAAACACACAATAGCCCCCACCTTCAGTTCACTACAGGAAATCAAACACTTCCTGCTGCATTTTGCACAGGATGTGAGGTTAGTAAGTCGGCATGTTTCAGTGTATTATGAATGAGAGTCACTCTCACTGTGGACCACAGTCTCACTCACAGCACTTTTGAAGTTCTATAATCAGTGGTAATCATATTTATATGAGATGCTCCGCTCCCACACATTTGATGAATGAAGATCTGGGTTTATAAAAAGGCCACGATGGCACGAATTTGTGCTTATATGAGTGTAAAAAAACGGTATGATGGTAAATTGAAAAGAGGACGCATGCTGAGAGAACTGATTGGTTATTTTCAAAGACTGGTTAAAAAAAAACAAAAAACTGCAGCTTTTTAAATCCATTTATTTTAATGTTTTTCATGTGGTAATGCAAAAACGCCCACTTTAGAAGTATAATTAAACCCTAAATTGCTATGTGTGTGTATGTGACAAGAAAAGGTGTTGCTTTTGGCAAAAATGCCAAATGAATGTTATGAAATGAAATGCAACGTTAATAATCCTAAATCGATCACCTATTCATCTATTATATTCACCTATTACAATAATGATGAAGATGAAGTCTGTCCATACCTAAGGAGCCGGGATCTGTGTTTGACAGACAGGTGCTGATGGACTCCGGTACTCCCAGCCAGGTTATTAGACTGATTATAATGGGTCAGTTACACAGCTGCTCATTATGGCCTTGTTAATTAACACTGATGAGATTCAGTGTGGCTGAATGGACTGAATTTACCCCTAAACGTGGAGTCTTTTTTTTAGCTTTTCCAAAAACACAAAAGGCAAATCGCTAGGAGTGGATTAAACAGTGTGTTTAGCTGCTCTAAACATTAGTACATCCAGCTAACCATTTTACTACCTACAGTAGTTAGCCAGAGGTAATTCCAAGGCCAAGGAGTCAGTATCTTCTAGTTTAAGGTAGCTACATTATTTTGTCGGGTTAGATGTTGTATTAGAAAAAACATGTTCTAGGAAAATAAAATAATAATGGTAGTGGTCCTGTACTGTTGTGTTCCTCTTTGGTCTGGGCAGGTTTACACTGCCATCTCCACCAACTCAAGCCTTTCTCATGTTGAAGTGAAATGTAAGCCAACTTTTTTTAAAATACAAACAATAAAGCATTTTCTAACTTCTAATATGTTGCTTACCTAGGTATGTTCTTCCATAATAAGCACTAAAAAAAGATTATGCTAGAACAAATGACATTTTAATTTCTCCTACTACTAGTTCTAACAAGCTTAAGATATCAAAACATGAACAATGATGCTAATTTAAACATGTCTTCTACATGGAAATAAGGACATGATCAACTGGTAAATGTTTGCAGAACATGTAACTTTAGTTCCCATTTTAACAGGAAACAAATACAAACAGGTGAGCTGGGGATGAAGTTAGCGTCAATTAGCTAGCTAGCCACAGATGATAAATTATCTGCTAGCTAGCTGCAATCGTCATTTCACCCGACAAAATTAATGGTCACAGGTTAGAAAAAAAGAAGCCTGCTTTTGTCTACTTCTATTAAATTAACTGATTTCATAAATCACCACCAACCTCTGAAGGTAAATCTGCTGTTAGCATATTAATCACATCACATCATTGCCATGTTCTTCAGAAACTAAATATGTTACTTTTTGATAATTTCATTAATCTTGCCAATCTCAAACTCATCCACAAACACCTACATAATCGGGCTCCTCAGGTGCTCAGTAACCTCGTGGTTCCAGTTAGAGCTTCAGGCTCAGTAACATGGAGCATCCAGTGGGAATTGTAAGTTTCCTCTGTGTAAATCCTCACTTGGACAAACAGCTTTTTCTGTCCGTGGAATTAACATGTGGAATTTTCTACCTGTAGAACTCAAACTGGATCCTGATTTAGATCACTTTAAACTCAAATTGAAACGGTTTTTGAAGAGGAATCAGTCATGCAGTCATGAATAATTTGGTGCTTCCTATTCTATGGTGCTAATTATGTTTTGCAGTTTGTATCTTGTATTGGTCTGTATTTTGAGTTTTTGTTGCTTAGTCTTTTGTATCTTAAAGTGATACTCCACTATGCGAGAATAAGCCATTTTATATGTACTCACCGCTATGCCGATGTGATGATAAGTGAAGATCTTCAGTTCACCAAACAATCATGGAGTTTTAGGAAGAAGCAGAGTAGCAGCCTCATCCAGTACAATGGCAGTGAATGGAGACCACGGATAAAACGTTAAAAATAGCACACAAAACAAACACAAAATGTCTCCATCCTGCTTGTGTGGTGTAATCCATGTGTCCGCAAACCGTGGTTATCCGTGGTCTCCATTCACTGCCATTGTACTGGATGAGGCTGCTACTCTGCTTCTTCCTAAGAAGAAGGTGAGTACATATATAATGGCTTATTCTCGCATAGTGGAATATCACTTTAAGGCCCAGCTGGGGACGGGCATTGCAAATTAGCTTAGGCTATAAATGCAATCGTGTGTGGCATTGATTTATGCTACATACTTGTCCCTTGCCACTTGCCGCTGCTTGGATCATTCAATTTTAACTGAGCGTCTTAAAATTGGTTTGGCATCTCTGGTGCAGTTTTAGCCTGGTTTTATTCATATTTACAAAACAGGACTTTTAGTGTTGTTATTGTTGTTCGCAGAATGTTTGTGTTATGGAGTGCCTCAGGGGTTAGTCCTAGGCCCCTTGCTTCTCTCCATTTACATGGTACCACTAGGACACATTATCCACAAACACAATATTAGTTTCCATGGTTATGCAGATGACTCACAGCTTTATTTCTCTTTCTACCCCTGCAGTAACAACCAATTAACCACTCTCAGTGCATGCTCAGATGAAGTTAAAAACTGGTTGTGTAATAATTTCCTCCAACTAAATACAGAGAAATCCTGAGTCATTACCATAGTACAAGAAATGTACTGATTTAACTTCTTTACTCAAGTAAAAGTGAAAATGTACAGGTTCTTAAATGCACTCAAAGTAGAAAAAGTAAAAAGCAGACCTCTTTATCTGTTACGTCTTGTTAAATCTTTTACGTTGTTCTTCATTTTGTTGTCATTTTTCATCTTGTTACATCTTTTTCATCTTTAACATCATTTTCATTTTTTGTTTCATTTTTCTTTTTTGTCTCGTTACATTTTTTGTCTTCATCTTGTTACATCTTCTACATCTTTTTTGTCTTGTCATGATTGTTTTTTTTGTGTTGTCATGTCCCTTACATTTTCTTGTCTTTTTTGTCTTGTTAATCCTTTGTGTCTTGTTGGGTCTTTTACATTTCATTTCATTTTGTTATGTCTTGCATCTTGTTACCTTTACTCAAATCTTTTTTGGTCTTGTTACATCTGTTGTGCGCGATATGTACTGGTGGGTACACCAAGGAGTCGTCTTTTGTGTCTGTGTTCCATCCATTTAGATTGAAATCTTAATGTCTTAATGCAAAATTAAAATAATCAATAATTCCCCTCAAATGCATGAAAACTGAACTAACAAGCCTGTTTTGAAAATGTAAGGAAGAGAAAGTACAGATATTTGTGGTAAAATGCAGGGAGTAAAAGTACAAAGTTGCAAGACAAATAAATACTCAAGTAAAGTACAGATACTGTATTCTACTTAAGTACAGTCACTAGGTATTTGTACTTTGTTACCTCCCACCATTGTTTTGCATGTTCTTTTAAAATGCTTTATTATATGTTACTTTATTGGATTCGTTTTTATTCTGCTGTTGATGCTATACAAATAAAATTGATCATTATTATTATTACATGTGAACATTCAATCGACATCTTTTCAACGGAAAAGCACTCACTGAGATGGCTAGTTTTGAAGAAGAGCAGAGTTTAGCAAGGGGTCAATTAGCCGAGTGTCTGCAGAACAACAGCATCTGCATATGCACGCTTGCATGTGTTTTTTGGTTTGATCAAACAATTACATGATAAGACCTTATCATTATTGTCTGTGCACCGTGGTCCTGCAGTGTAAACAAGGGTCAAGTGTTGCCCCTGGGCAGAATTTTAAATACACTACTTGTGCCAAAAATGTCTACATGAAAAAACACCCCAAGGGCAAACAGCATGCTCAGCAAAGCACGCATAATGCATGCATGTACACAGGGAGTGAAAGGGAGTCTGACAAATAGACAGGGAGATGGACAGATAGATGATAGAGAAGATGAGAAACACCGAACAAAAGGAGGCTGTTTTACAGATAAAACTCAAAGCCAAGCAGAGATCTTTTTACACATCGCCTGATGGTTACTATCATACCCATCTGATTGAGTGATAACACCCTCCACCTCATTTCTGGGCACAAGACTCCACCAGTAATACCAGACAGCTGGGAGGCAGAAAAAGCAAAAGTGCAGTTTAACCGTTTCACTGCCAGACAGAATTGAGTTGCTTGTGGTTGTCTGACTAAAAGCTTTCTCTCTCAGTCTCTATATATTAGTGGTTTCACGCCAAAGAGTACTGATGAAAGTGTCACAAGACCTCTCCCAGTCACGCCTGTCTCTACCACTACCTGACAGATCACTGAGCACTACAAGGAAGCATCTTTAACTATCACCTCTGATTACTAATGGCTGGTGTCTAATCTGCACCTTCTTGAAATGAAACCAAACTTTCTGATAAAACTCTTCACACATAGTGTTCACATCATCTTTGGAAATGCTAAAAATTAAGTGCTCACCACGTCTGGATTTCAGTGCTTGTGCAGAGGGGATGTTTTTTGTAGAACTTATGACTACAAATGACTCTGCATTTCCCCCCTGCTGTGTTTCTCTTTCCCCTTTGCTCTCATGGGAATGTAAGGGGAGTAAATATGACGGATGCAACTCACAAAAATTATGTGATGAAAAACAGATGAGGGCTGTGACTCAAGTTAGAAGTTGGTCTTAAATTTAAAAACAAATATGAATAGAGTACATGTGAATTGCAAATTCACTTAATTTTTTTTATTTTAATTGGATAATGACAAAAAGACAGGCTTGATTTGATAAAAAAAAAAACATTTAATATTTGCATTAGTGATCAAAGAATCATGTAGTGTGTGCACAGGCCAATGTGTCTAATAAAAGCAATGCACCTGCTGGGTTCCTCTTTTCATAAACATTTGTCACATCAGTCTGCTAAATAGTTAAGCATATCAGAAATAATAAAGCTGCTGCAAAAGCAAAGTTTTATTGGATACTTTTGCATGCTAGCAACATTAGCTGGTTTATAGCAGATGCTGTAAAAAATCATAAAACTGCAACATGGATAAAATGTTGACTAAAAATACCATAAATAAGCCAGCACAAGACACAAATTACATTAATTAAATCAAATTAAATTAAAGAGTTGTGACTAATCAAATCAAGCACGAAGCATGCTGATAGTAAAGAGGGTAAAACCTTTTTTGAAGGGGTGTGCATAAGACTGAAATCACACTGTCATGATATTGTCATAAACATGCCATGAGCATGAAGGAATCTTAATGAATGTTTGTGTCATTGGTGTTTTGGTCAGTTATATTATTTTAAATGCAAAGCTGACATTTTTGGGGAAGCTTTACCCTAAACCTAACTCTAACTTTGCATTAAAACTCACATAATTGACTCAAAATTCATAAACATTCATAGAGGCTACTTCATTCATGATAGGTGTCTTGTCATGTTTATGACAGTGTCATGTCAGCCTTATGCACACCCCTTCAAATAATGCTTTACTAATAAGAAGGTCTAAAATAGCCACCATAAGCTACTGGTCATACCAGACCAAGTGAAGCTGTAGCAGCAAAACCCCTGGTGTGCTAACCTGAGAAAAGGTGCATTTTATTGCTTATCAATTATTTGTAAGAGAAATTAAAAAAAAAAAATTGAAGTCATTTAGTACTGCTTTACACATACTGTTCAATGAAAATTTTAGAACTTTGAGAGCTAAATCATCTGCTCAGTTTTACTTCACCAACAGTCGACTGTTGATTAAAAATTAAATTTAAAGGAGAAATATGCAAGACCCTGGCTTTCAAAAATGACTACTGCCGTCCAAATCATGAGTGGGAGCCATGATGGCACATTAAACAAGTTGAAATTCTATTTAAAATACAGTCTGATTGAAGCAAGTTGTCTACTCCGGCTCCTTTTCCCCAGACCTGAAGCTCATGCAGGTTGCCTGCAGGCTGCAGGGATACTGAAGCTAAACAAACGCAACATTATATTTTGACAATGACAAGTGACAACAAGTCCTATGCCTTAAATTGATCAACTGTTTACAATTGTCAGTTGTCTTTCAATGTAAAGCTAAGCCCCCAAAAAACATTCAAAAATAGATTATCTTTGAGTTTTTTTCTTTGAATTTGAGTTTAGTGACTGCCTGCCTTACTGCAAGCCAGACTCCATTTACATATTACTCAATTTAGCTGTTATCTAGTCTTTCTTAAAGATTATTGATGATTTTTTACAAGTCATAGACAGACATCCTACATCCTAAGAAACCATAAACAGGCAAACAAAAACAGATGTTCCAGTCTGGAATGGAAATTCCAAAGGAGAACATACAGGCTGTATCTTTGTTGTTTGAGGAGTCAACTTAGCATGTTTCCCTAATTTCAGATGACATATCATGGTCATGTTATAACTTAGCACAGTAAATATATTACAGATTTCTCCTTTATGGTAAACGATCTTTTAGCATTTAAATGTTCTGTTTCACCCCCTACAACAATGATTGACTGTGGACTCTACAAAAACTGAAAACAAAATGTCCCATGTGCTTGTATTTGTGACTGTTCACATATGTGTCATGTCACTGGGGGGCTGAGTGGAGAATGTGAATGTACAGGTGACACAAATGAGTCTCATATGTTTACGTGTCTGTGGTTTGTTGTTTTGGTTAAGATGCAGTGTTAATGTTGCGGGTTAAAATAACTTACTAATGTGTGTAATCTGGCAATTAGCATATATATTCCCCTTTGCTATGTGCTGTAAGTGGTCAATGGACCAACTCTACCACCCATAGTTTACCTTCAGCCTTCTACTCCGTAAAAGGTCTGTAGGCTGTAATATGATGGTGACTAACATATCAGGAAATTCTTTTTACATCACAGAGCCATCAGATAAAAGACATCTCAGCACAAAAGGTTCACACAGAATTATCACACATACCCACACATCAGTAAAAGGATTGAAAACATCAGATACAGTAAATGAAGGAGCGGTAAGGCAGCGATATCTGCTCAGTCAAGGACTGGAACGCCTCTCTTCACAGTGTGATATTTGTATACAGACTGGTGTAAATTATATCTGGACCAACTATATAGCTTTGGGTGGCGGCATTCAATGCACATGGATATAAAAAGCAATCACCTCTGACCGCCTTTGTTCTCGCTCACTTGGCTTTCTGAGTATGAGAACAACTATCCTTTGACAGGAAAGTTCCTGTCTGTGTGTGTGAGTGTGAGTTTGTGTGTGTACGCATGTATATGTGAGTGTGCGCATGAAAACCCAAGCTGGTGAACCACTTCTCGTAAATAAAATAGAAGTGGGCTTTGCTCGCTGGTGTCATCTCTTCATGGCTGTGAACCAGCCAGTAAATAATGAGGTCGAGTGAAACGCCTCTGACTGCTGAATTCAGACGAAAGTTTGAGGGGCTTGAATGACTAATTAGGAGATTAAGTTGGCATGTATTATGACTGTGATCCCTCTCACTGTAAGCAATTTGATAATGAGATTAATATTATGTTAGTGTTGTGCTATGTGTCTAATATTATAGCACTGATATATTGTGATGCAGTTGTATTTAGGGAGTGTAAAAGCCACATAAATGTACACATGTGTACATTAACAGGCTGAGGACTTTGGCATTTTAAGCTTTTAAAATATGACCAAATCTGATGGAATGTAATAAAACCAGTAAATGAGAACAGCGTGCACATTATCAGTTTTCTCTGTTATCTAAATCACTCAGGAGGACAGAGTGTTGTACTCTCTGTTCTAATGAATGAATGAATGGGTGGGAAACTGACTTTCAAGAACTCCTCTGTGGTTTTGGGCAATGACGGAAGTTAAATACTGAAAAACTGAAACAGTTCACCCACATAAATCAACGAGTGCTCTATATTCTCTCCTCCTGCTTACTGTTACACCAGTTATACAAGCCTCAGAAGTTCCTGATAACGAGTATTTTCAGGCAGCCATATCATGGCATCCACTTCTGTTCACATCTTTCTGCTTTTACTTCCAGGAAGCAATGGAGTGGAGAAGTGCTGAGTCTCGATGATGATCATCAGCGACACTGAGAGCATCAGAATGCGCCTTGGGCGCCTACACAGTTTCAGCCTCACCGGTAACCACGCGATTAGAAACAGTGTCCTTTCCCTGTATCTACTTAGAGCCTCTTTGATAAACATTTCTCATAATGCAGGTGCTCTCAGTTGCAGGCAGGGATAGAGTTAGCAGACATGCAGGGATTTATTTTTAACCACAAGGCACACTGTGACACACTGATATATACAGTATAAATCGTAGTAGAACATAGCTGCTGAAAACATTTGAAAACACAGAACTATGTGGCACACACAGTTCTTAAGTTGGACCATTGAACTGTTGTTCACCGTTTCTGTGGTCAGGAGTTTTTGGATGGACCTGTAACATGGCTCGGTGATGTGCCACAGCCATGGTCCCCCAGCACAATGTAACGTACCTCTCAGTCCAGATCAGCCCAGCAGTTCACTTCAACTCACTTCAGTTCAACAACCTGACACAAAAGAAAAAAATACCATCCTGTCACCATTCTCTGGCTCTGGCGGCTCAAGCAAGTCTGGACATGTCCAATAAAGCGGCTGGACTGAGCGTCCATGTTTCAGGTC
The DNA here is from genome assembly GCA_027495735.1 of Lutjanus campechanus. Taxonomy (NCBI): domain Eukaryota; kingdom Metazoa; phylum Chordata; class Actinopteri; order Lutjaniformes; family Lutjanidae; genus Lutjanus; species Lutjanus campechanus. The sequence continues at coordinate 32,173 of JAJHUR010073860.1, forward strand.
CTGTTTAGGTCGCACAGTGGTGTTTGACACTGAGACAGCAGAGCGGACATGCCCGCAGTCAGAGCAAAGGAAATTACTCATTTTTTAAGGATTTTGAGACATAATTTTATATACTTGGCAATTTTTTTTTAATCATTCAAATTTGGCTGGGTGGTTAATAATACGTCTTTGTGGTGGGACAAACTCAGAGGACAAGTTTATTGTTGTTTGCATGACCTTTAAAATCAGAAGAAGACAGTAGTCATGAAATTGTTTTATTTTCAGCATTAACAAAAACTACTGCAGCTTGCTCGCACCTTATAATTTTTACTGACATTTTGTCACAATCAACAACAAGGCTTCAAAATGAAGAACAAAGGAGTGGGTGGCTCTGAAATTATAATGTAGCTCTATAGTTCTAAATGGCTCTAGAGTGTAAATAGAAGCCGAGGCTAACATAGCTGAAACTTAATGTTAGCTTTCTGGCTAACACTTGAAACCAATAAGCTATCTAAAAAGACACATTCATGAACCTTTCTCTGTGGGTTTTGTTGTGACAGATGAAGTTGGATCTTTTGACGGTTGTTGCATACCGCTGTTCTCTTCTTACTATCATCATAAGTAACATCATCCATGAATTCAAATTTCATTATTTTGGTCCCTCCATATAGCTGCCTCATAGCTTGCATCATAGTAGGTTGCCAGGTTTGTGCGGATCCCCCGATCTGTTTCAAAAACAAAATGTTCTAGAACCTAGAAAAACGAAAATGTACAATTAAAAAAAAAAGTCAAGTCTTCTCGAGTCATCTGTTTCTGATCTATAGTAAGTCAAGTCTCAAGTCACGAATACCAAGTCAAAGTCAAGTAAATTCTTTTATCAGTCAGTCAATCAAGTCTCAAGTCCTCAAATTTGCAATTTAAGTCTGAATCGAGTCTGAATATATGTTTGAGTACATGTAGAGAGATAAACTGATGAGATAACATAGTTCTTGATAATCTGTTTTCCTGGGTGTGTTGTTTGGGTTTGAAACTCTTACTACAGAAACCAAATTTGCCCAGGTAATCTTTTTTTATCATCTACATCACTAGCATAATCTACCATTAACTACATTGTCTCTGCACTAGAAGCTAAACATAGCTACCATCTCTTATTTAAATTACCTGCTGGGAAATTGTGTAGGCTGAAGGGAGGCTCTATAACCTCAAACCAAAACCACAGCTTCTCGTTGTGCACGTTGAGAGTCAATAAGCCAAGTCATTTACCAGCTACTGTGATTAATGTTACAATCTGCCCTCAAGTGAATGAGCTCTCATTCTCACAGGTCAATACGCATTTCCACTCCCTCTTTATTTTCTCAAGAGCAATGAGTTCGGTAGAGGAATGTTGCAGAAATGGCAAGCAGGAGCGAGAGACATTTACACGAGGTCAGACTGCACAGAGATAATTTCACGGCCGTCCACCAGCTCTGAACTGAGTGGTAATGGAAAAACAACCCAACACTTAAAAGAGCACTCCACCACTTTAGCATGGCACTCCTCTAACAGTGTCAGGCTCATGGTGGATAGTTTTAAAGGTCCAGTGTGTAAGATTCACAGGGATTTATTGGCAGAATATGGCAGAAATTGAATATCATATTCATAAGTATGTGTTTCATTATGTTTTCATTAGTGTATAATCAGTATGATTAGTGTATTAACACCTGAAAATAAGAATCATTGTGTTTCGTTGCCTTTGACTGAACCGTTTATATCTACAGAGGGCGTCGGTTCTCTTCCATGGAGACCGCTATGTTGTACCACCATGTATCTACAGCAGCCCAGAGCAAACAAACCGAACACTGGTTCTTGATGCAGTCTTTAGCATTTTGTGCAAGTTTCACGGCCACTGTAGGTTCTCCTACACACTTGGAAGGAGAGTGTGAGTGACGAGGAGTTTGCAGTCTGCAAGCTCACCACTAGATGCCACTAAATCCTACGCACGGGTCCTACATATTTTTTATTGCACACATTCTTCGTTCTTGTAAAAAACCTGGTGCCTACATTAACCAAAATGCACCACTGTCAGAGAGATTTGTGTTATGCTAGGAGCAGCTAAAGAAGCCTCAAGCCATTAGGCTCAGGCAGAGATGAGGAAAAGGCTACAGAGGTCTGGTAAACTCACTTCTTTGTCACTCCACACCCACAGATTTTTTTCATTTTCACACTTGTCTTCAGAGCCAACCATTTATCGTATTTTGCGCAGCTCCTTCAGCTGCCACAAAAGACTTTACAACTTTATGTGCAATAATACTCCCCTCTGACTTTGATGTGGAAAATCAGTGGAGTTCTTCTTTAATACCGCCTCATCTTGAGAATGTTGAATAATCAAAAGAGAAACAGCAACAACACAAAACAAAACAGAAAGCTGATGATAGAAATGCAACAACATTCCCTCTCGCAAGGGCAGACAAGGAGCAGATTCCATTAGTCACCTCACGTGGAATCCAACAATCCCATTCTCAAATCTGTCTGTTAAATATGATATGAGGGGATGGTTAACTTATCACTGGAGTCTTGACTGAAGACTGGGCTTTGATAGACAAAAAGACTCCACTGCGAGACGACTGCTTTGACTATGAAGTAGCCTGGCACATTGCCCCTACAAATGTTGTTTTACACTTTGGTCTTTGTATGGATTAAACAATCAGTATACTGTGTAAATTAATAAACTTTAAAGGTTCTGTTTTTTTACTGTTTGACTTTCAAATTTCACATTAGTTAAATGTTCCCTGAATGAGTTAGTGTCTGTTCATGAGTTGAAAGAAATCATTCATAATCTTTTAGAAGGAGTAGATGTTTATCGTGGTTAAATTTAACATTTTTTCTTAATTGAGTCTGGCAGGCAGTCGCTGAACTCAAACTCCAAAGTGTGTATTTTTGGAACAGTGGGCTTTTGTTTTTCAAATGTGTAGAATAAGAACCTATAGTGGCTGCAAAACATACGAAAACTGCGAAAGAGTCAGTGTTTGGTTTGTCCATTCTGGGCTACTATAGAAACATGGCGGTGCAACATGGTAACCTCTGCGGAAGAGAACCTGCGCCCTCCACAAATACAAACGGCTTGTTCTAAGGTAACAAACATACAATGATTCTTTTTTTTTTAGGTGATTATACGGTAAAACATACCGAACCATCATTCCTGCCATATTCTGCCAATTGATCCTGTAAATCTTAAACACTAGACCATTAAATAGATATTCAACCAATTTAATAGACCATCTATTGCTCCAACTCGCTATTTGGACAGCAGTACTCATTTAAGAACGGGTCTTACATATTCCTCCTTTAAGAGTGTGTATGTGAGAGGCGATAGAATGAACTTCATTTAAAATACTACCATGACAGACAGTTGTGACAAACACATGTGATAGCATTTTAGCAGAAATAAAGCTTTAATTTGTTTCATAATAATGCAAAACAGTCAGATGAAATGTACGAAAATATAAATGTGTTTCTATAGCAACCTAACACGCTGGAAACGACTACTACATTGTACTGAACAACAAGGCTTACACACCCATGACTCAGCAAGTAATGTGTGACTTGTCAAGATTCTTTAAGGTAGCATTTGTTTTTTTATTTTGCAATTTAACATCAAAGTTTACTACCGTAGATAGAGCTACAAGCACACTAATCGCTGAGCATGTGAAGCACCTCATGAGATCTGAACTATTTGAATTCATTTTGGATGCACACTTGCTTGTAAATGCTGATGTTGTGCGTCCGTTAAAAACGATTCCTGACTTGAACCTTTTTGAGCCTGCCGTTGCCACACCAGTACCGCAGCTGCCCAGTCACCGCAAGTTATTGAGGAAATGAAAATGTGGTGTACCCAAATCTTCCACACTCTGGCCTCCTGCCACCTCACATTCACTTCTCCTATTTTCTTGCAAAGAGGAACTCTCAGCCAGTGTCAGACAGAGGAATCAAACATCAACACATCCCATCTTGCCACCCCCCGATCCACCAGTTTAGAATAAATCACTTCTCAGCTTTGTGTAGCTTAATGAGGTGTAAATTAAATAAATGCTACTATGCTGCTTCATCATCATTTAAAGGAGTATTTGATTGCATTCATAATGGTATAGGTTAAAGTGCGAAGGTTAAACTACATCAGAACTATTTCACAACACTGTGACACACAGAGCAAGCTTTTAGTCACTTACAGTATATCAGCCCTCACAGTTTCAGAACAAATGATGTGTCTTGTTTGGGTGCGTTTGCAGAAAAGGGAGTGTTTGCCTTCTTACTCACCTCCGTCACTTAACTGTTATGTTCAGTTTAAAACAGTATATGACCTGTCTGGGACCTTGTTGTGTTTTCTTAAAAGTAGCTCATATCCACTTCGGCACCATAAGAGCCATAAAAAAGTTTCTTCTCTTCTTGTATCATAAAACAGTTTCCTTTGACCGCACAATGCTCCCAAATGAACATTTTAAAAATTAAATTTAACGACAAAGTGATGTAGGAATGACTCTTAGGAATGAGACTTTTCATCTTTTGCCACAAGCAGGTCAAAATTTTGATTTGTCCAGTGACCAAAAACCTATAAAACTAGTGACTCACACAAACCTTGTTTAGTCCAGTTGAACTGAACCCTGCGGCATATAGTGTGAGCACTATTTGAACCAATCACAGTAGAGTGCCATTGCATGTGCCATTTCATTGGTTAAGAAACGATTCTCCTCCTGTTTTGGTGACCGATGAACAAGTTGTATGTTTTCTACCAAAATGTTGACTGGCAATGGACAAAGTGGACTCGCTGTCTTATGAGACGTTTGTATGAGCAGCCCCCAAAGGTCTGCTGATTTGCGCTTCAGATCAGTACCAACATGAGCAGAACCTGACGGTGCTCCATGAGCTACAATATCGAGGTGAAAATTTGGCTGTTCGTTGTCTTTTTACCCTCTGACTATATGACCAATAATCATACAACATTTCCACAACATGAGTTGTGTTTAAAAAATCTTGTGGCTATTTAATTGATGAGAACAAGACAAAGGGCACCAGTCTCCAATAGTGTTGACTGAAATATATCGAAAGAATAGCTAACCTCATAGTTAACACCATTATACTCACAGTTTCATCCCCCACTCATAATTAAGTTTACATTTTTGTCCTTTTCCAACAAAAAAGGCAACAACGAGCCAGCTCAATTAATAAACCAAATGGGCATGTAAAATCAGATTAGACCTAATTAAACCCCCCACTTCCTGCTGTTTGCCTTTGTTACAGACTGGCAGAGTGACAGGGAGTTTAAGCATCCGTGTAGATGGAAGGGAAGTGGGAAGGACAGCTCCATATGCGTTACGTCAGCCCGGGGGGACAGCTGGGTCCGACTGTCTTTTCCTGCCACACTCATTTGGCCCCAGCAATCATCCTGTCTTGTGCTAAAGGTCTCTCGTCGCTACAAGGCTCCTTGGCACTATCTGGGAGCTACAGACGAAGAATATGCTGATTAAACATGCCTTCATTAAAGCGATTACATGCACAAGGCGGTTCAATTTCCCACGGGCAGCCAAATAACGAAGAGGGGGAAGAAGAAGAAAAAGGCTTTTGGTGCAGGGATGGGGCTCCGTTCATGGAGGAGCGGTGGGGTGAGAGAGGAATTGCTTGTTAGCATTAATTTAAGTGACCCACACTCTTTAAGGACTGACAAACAGTCTTCTGACTTAATATGCTGTGTGAGGGAGTGAGCTGTCCGTTCCTCGCGGGGACAGCCAGCTTTTTGCCCTGGCGAACACCCATACCTGACTCACCACACCTACAGGCCGCTTCCAGGTCATCGAGCTTCCAGCGTGGAAGACCTTGCCAAAGACGCAGGAGAGGTATTACTTCTGGTTCATTTAATAAAGCCGACCAGTGTTTTAGTGCCTGAACAAGCTGCAGAGGTTGTGGTGGGAGGCAAGAAGGAAAGGAGGGAGTTAAAGTCGTGATGAAGGCCAAATGAACATCAGCAGCTTTCAGGCGTCCTTCAGATTTGTCCTTTTCTCACAAAAGTTTTGTACTTGAAGTGAGTGAAGTAATTACAGAGGACAATACCAAACAGGTTTCTGTGAATATTCATTCCAGATCATGTAAGATTTATGGTGATATATTGGTAGAATATGGCAAGAATATTCACATCAAGCATGATTCGGTTTTGCAAATAAATAATTACGCTTATGAAAAATAAATAAATCATGCCATTGCCCTCACTTGATATTGATGAAATCAATATCAAGTGATGGCGACCTGGTGCTCATTTTACTTAATAAAAAAAGTGGAGACCATGGTGAGTCAGCCACTTCATGACATATTTCAGGATGTCCGGTGGAGAAATTTAAGAACTGCTTAATTGCTGGCACCAAGCTTGAGGAGGTAGAGGAGTGATTTCAGAGAGCCAATCGACAGCAGCAGCAAGCCATAATGCAGGATATGTATTATATGGTTCATTTATGTTCTTCTACACGAGGGGGGAATCACTATCGTCATACTGAAGCTCATCTGCGATTCCTCTCCACACTTTGTCTTTGAAATGGTTGTCTCTGTAGTTTTTTCCCTTTTATCATATAAAACATAGTTCTGTGGAACAAACAATCCGCCATGTTGAATATGAAATCGTCAACAACATGCAGTTTGATTGTTCACATGTGTACATGTCAGAAGCAAAACCTCAGAAGAATCGAGCTTTAAAAAGCCACAATATCCCACTGCGAAATTCCGTCGATGTGAAGGCTTGCATTTGCTGTGCACAGGTTCGAAAAATATTATTAACGTAGAAATCAGTCACACAAGATTTTAAAAAAAAGGATTTAGCCTTTAGAATGAGCTCTTTACATTTACAAAGAGAGCAGGATCTCTTCCATGAAGGCTGCGATGTTGAACCGCCAAGTTTCGACTGTAGCCTAGAACAGACAAACTGAACACTGGTTCTAAATCAGGGGATTGTTGAAAAAAACAATCTGAGGACAACCTCCTTGAATAAATGAGAAAAAAAACATGATAAAAAAGGAGAAAAAAAATAACTAGGTAGGATAATATAAGAGCCCTCAGCACACTGTGCCTTCAGCTCAGCAACACTGACTGCCGTTATGACTCCAAATTTAATGTATTCAGGGTCATATTTATAACACACTTTGTTTTTACTGGTGCAGGGTTGTCTCCAATATCACTTTTTTGTCTCAAAAAACAATCCAATTCATGTCATTGCGTTTGACCTACCTAAGAGTGGTAAAATATGTGATATTCAAATGTAACTGGTGATTGAAATTATGCATTTTACTTTGACATATTTTATCTGTGAATTCTTTAGCATTTACATATATAACTAGCTTTGTAAATTAGTGCCTGGAAGGGGAGGGTCAAGCGAGCAGTACTGAGTTGGATGCACACTGATCCTTTAACTATTTAGCAGATTCATCTCACACTGTGATTAATTCGGCTCTTCCAGACCACTGAATTCTCAGTAAAAAGTTTATATTTTGGAAGCATGATTCATAGCTGAAAGAAAATAGGTGTGTGGTTGACATTAAAGACTTTCTTATAAATGACACCCTTGTACAGTACAGCGTGACAAATTCAATTATTTCCTCTCTGGGCTGCTACCTCCCACAGCTCACTTCACCTGCCCTCAGTCTCTCTTCAGGGCCACAGCCGGCAGTTACCGCGTCACCCCAGTGATGAAGGAATAGCCAAAGAACAGAGAAAGTGTCTTTATATGGTTTAGCCACAGGCGCCTATACACCCCTCTGTGCTTTCATGTTTGTTTTCTTCATATTTCTGCTGCTGCTTTTGTTCTGCGGCATCCTATCTGTCAACCTGAATCACACCAGTGCTCAAACAAAGTGACAGAATTGCATGTATGAGGTGTTGGAACTGTGCTTCTCTGAATTTGAGTGCACAGCCCCATATAATCATGTGCATGTGAGCAAGAAATTGTTCAGAGCCTCAGTGCCAATTAAAGGGCTCAAAAAAGAAAGTCACATGTAAAGATTCCATAGTAGAGTTCCTGGCACATGCACATTTAGCAACGAGAAGACTTTTATTTCATCCGCAATCAATCAGGCTCAAGGCAAGAGATTCTCAGCCACATTATCGGACCAGAAGAAAAACAACCAGCAACACATAAATCAGATGAAATATCTCCAAACATCATCATCATGAGACATTTATTTATCTAATCTGAAGCAAACAATTGTCAGCATCAAACCACACTCAATAAGAGGTCACACTTTTATAATAACTCAAAGCAGAGACTAGAGTGACCTTTAGTGCGGACATGAGGTCAGTCTGAAACTGGAACTGACCACTGAATGATATTTCACTCTGTTTCCCTGAAACTACTTCTGTTTCTCTGTTTCCCCTCAAGTTTCTCCTCACTGACAGAAGCTGTGACCAGCACGTAACACCACTGTTTCAGTGGGAGGAGCTCACGTACACTGACCGCTGCAGGACAGCCGGCCACCTTTGACTCCCACAAATTGTGAGGAAATGCACAGCAAACGGCTGATGTTGCCTCAGATATTCTAAAAAACACACTTGCTCACGATGTTGCAGAAACAGAGCCGGTCCTGACCTCCATAGGGCCCAAAGCAAAATTCTGCTAAGGGACCCTCCTAACTAACCAGAGAGCCACGTAAACCATACACACAGTCACAGCTGACACCCCAGTGTTCCCACTACAGTCCTGCCTCCTTTAACACAGTTTGCTCCATCTGTTGGTCAAGGAACAAGTAGTTCTATATAGAACAGAATGAGATTTTTTTTAAAAAGAGAACCTTTATTGAACAGAATATTTTGTGTAGAATCTTCAGATAAGTGAATATTGACATTAACATAGATAACTTATTTTAGAATATATAAAATGTAGAAAATACTAAAACACTGAGCATCTGATGCCTGGTGATTAGTTAGTTAATTGATTTTAAATTCAGTATTTAATCAATCATCAGTGAATGTCAGTCCATTAATTTCCATCTTGCATTAGTTCATTATGCTTCTACACTACATCCCTACTGTACTTTTTAATCCACAAGGCTGAAAAAAGGCTGTTTTCTGACTTTTTATAGATTAATAGTTCTCACAGGACAGTGATGCTACAGACATTTGATGGTCTTATAGACCATGATGCACTGCCAGCTCTGTGCAGAAAAATTCAGTGGGTCTGGTGACACCTAATTTTACTGAGTTTTCATCTCATGTAAAGTGTGGACTGGTGCAAAGGTGATGGGTTCAAAGGTCTACCTGTTCTTATTATGTGAGGGGAAATCCCATCAACACTTTAGAAAGTGTGATTATGATTCAAATTCAGTACCAGAATGACCACTAAAAATGACCAGATACCCATCATACACACATTAAAGGGTCAGTCCACCAATTGTACACACAATGTTCAGTTTACTTGTTTTGAGGAATTCTGCTCAGCCTGTAAAAACAATAATCTTTTCTGTGGTTCTGCATGGGGATTCATCAAGTCTGGGAAAATAACACAGATGATGTCATGGTGAAGTCATCGAGGCTGTCTTGCATTGGCACTGGAATTGTTTTGCATTCTTATCAAAAGACCTGTGTACAAATGGATGGATGTGGAGTTTGATTAAAAAGAGGGGACATTTGGGAGGCAGGGGTGTCTAAAGAAAGATAGTATTAAATTGCTTTATGGGAAATGTAGAACTCAGCAATTCTGGAGCTTGACCCACAATAGGGACTAAAAGTTTAGATACATCTGCTGCCCCAATTTTGACCACTCTTTTTTAATCTGTTTCTTGTGAGTCCCCTAAATTTATGAAAGCCTGATGATAAATCACTGGAGTACTTATTTAAATTCCAAATTACGGTACATTAGTATTGAAAAACAGAAAATAATATTGTTAAAATTGAGATACTCCCATTATAATCAATGTTTGGGGGCGCTTGAGTTGTTACTGCCAGTCTGTTCAATGTTACAGGTGATTTGGGCATCATGGCTTTCAGTGTTAGGTGAACTGTTCCATTAATTTAATTTTTAATGCCATTTTTAGCTCAATGATAGGACCAGTGCATAGGATTTAGTGTCATCCAGCAGATGAGCTTCCAGATTGGATACACATTGTCTCATCCTCAATTTCCAAGCATATAGGAGAACCTACAATGGCCTTGAAACGCACACAAAATGTGAAAGGCTGTGTCTAAAGCCAGTGTTTAGTTTGTTCATTCTGGGCTACTGTAGAAACATGGCAATGCAACATAGCGGGCTCCATGGTAGATATAAACGGTTCATTCTAAGGTAACAAAAATACAACAATTCTTCAATTAAGAACAACCTTATCCTCCAGTCAGATTACTACAGCACCTCATCCACTGATGGATAAGATGCTGCCCTAATGAGAGAAAAAAAAAAAGACGACACAAAAACACAGATACACACACACACGTGACCTGAGGACAGGTATAAGCAGAAGGTTGGAAAGTCGAACTAGATGATATGAACGTGCGTGGGTGCATGGCCCTCTGGGAAGTGATTCAGGAGTCATTACCATACAGAGACAACAAAGACGTCTTTCTGTCAAACAGGTGTTCAGTTCAGGGGGACACGTCCTTATTCTGACATACCTTCAAGGCTCCATCATTTGTTTACGCTCCTGTTATTTCTATGGTAACGTTTTAGGTTCAGTGCACTTAATAAAAACATCAAAAACAGTGAAGTAGGGCAGAAAAAAAGAAAAACACCAACTGGCTTGAGTTCAGTCCTGTTAGTACGCAAGTGTATTGCAGCCATGCCTCAAGAAAAACAGATCAGTATCATGTTATAACATGAAAAGCTTATTGTTATAACAAGTTTTATTTTCAAGTTTTCACAAGAAAAGTTATCATGATATAAAATTAGTATTAAATTTTTATTGTCATAGCAAGACAACAACTTATTGTTATAACATAAATTTTCACATAGTAACATGATAACTTATTGTAATAACAATACACCATTTATCTTGGTATAATGTGGAACACTTCTTGTTACAACATAATCATTTATTTTGTTACAATGTGACATTAGAAAGATATAAGTTATCACTTTATAACATGAAATGTTTCACATTATAACCAGATAAATAGTATATTGTTACAAAGTAAGTTTATATTTTGTAATACAAGATACTTTCATGGTATTACAACATGTGTGTTGTTTTTTTCTAATATGGCAGCAATACGGCCAAAAATTACACAATAGCTACTACTACTTTTTAATTTTTAATGATACAATTACCTCATTCCTACAAAAGAAATTATTTGATTAGCAACACTGAACACATTTGCTGGGTGTTAACCCTTCACCTCACCAAGCAGCCTATTAGGCCTACTTGATTATTGTGTTTAAATATTGTTTTTATAGTCACATGAATAAGACACATAGCTATGTCTGATGCCCTGAGCATAGGTCCTGCTGTGCCAGACACCCATTGTGCTTCATGCATTTTTGAAGACATCACGCCCAAGAGTTTACGCCACCTACCATCTTCTCCCTGCCTGCAGGCCTGAAGGAGGGCAGCAGTGCGCCTCCTCCGCCTCCCACATCCAACTGGAAGCGCGCCAGGATGGGATTGGCTTCCCGCTCCTGTCAGGGAGGAACTGGCGTGCCAGGATATCCAAATATGGACTGGTCGATAACAGTTTGGATCGCATGACTCAGCACCAGACTATATGTATAACCTCACTGTGAGATTGCTGTTTGAGGATGATCAGGGCAAAGTGTTTGTTAAAGTGGTTTAGGTGTCCCGGTGAGACTGGAAAAGGCTCGACGTGTTTGTGGGTGTCTTTTTAAACTGTGAGACGCATTTAACCCGACCTGTTGATAAATTACAGGCAGTGTGGATGTTCATTTGAGGTGTGTTTACCTGGGTTGAGTTTTCCCCTACGCCGAATAGGTCTCGTCTTGTTTACAGTCCTTGTTCCTGGCAACAACGTCATCCAGTCCGTCTGACATCCTGGAGGCGGGACCACAGAGAAACAGCCAATCAGCAGGAGTTTCATTGAGCGTGTCATTTAAATAGAGGGGAGCGCACCGGGCGGCTGTCATTACAGAGGAAACAGAAGCGGAACTCAGACTCAAAGCTGAAAAAGAAAAGAAAAGAAAAGAAAGACTCTCCTACTCACGAGTGGATTGAAAACATCTGAATTAGTCACTGGACTCCGCTTTGAATCCAACTAAAGGTACAAATCGACGACTTGGTACAGTACAGTTCCACTATTTTGGAAGTTTTGCTCTGTTTTTGGTAGATTTGATCTTCAGTATAATAATACAGCGGGACTTTGTGCTGGAGATTGAATCAATTGGGACACTGAAGCCTCGGTGTCCAAGCAGCATCTTTGCAGCGCACTCTTGTAGCCTGTTTGACTGTCTGATTTGAAATGTCCACAATAATGGAACAGCCTTTTTATGACGACTCGTTTCTCTCTGCTTATGGCCATCCAGGCGCAGCCCTGCCAGACTACAAGCTGCTTAAGCAGAATATGAACTTGAACTTCTCCGATTCATATCGGAATTCAAACTTCAAGTCCCAGCACCTGCGCCCCGACAGTGATTTCTATTCAGCGGGGACGGCGGACGTGGGCTCCCTGAAGCTCGCCTCTCCTGAATTGGAGCGACTTATCATCCAGAACAGCAACGGGGTCATCACTACCACGCCGACACCTGCTCATTACCTCTACAACCGCGGCATCACAGAGGAGCAGGAGGGTTTCGCTGACGGCTTCGTTAAAGCGTTGGACGATCTGCACAAGATGAACCAGATGGCTCCTCCAAACGTGTCCATCGGTACCGGTGGCGTCTCCTGCTCGGCTCCATCCTCCGTGTTTGGCTCATCCATGCAGCCAGAGCCGCTGGAGTACACCACCCTGGGCAGCTGCACCACGAACCCCAGCCTGTCCTCCGGAGCCAGCTATCCCTCCACCACCATCAGCTACCTGCCGCACCACCAGTACCACCAGCATCCGCAGGCTGTTGCGCACGGATCTCACCATTTCCAGCACTCTCTGGCCGGTGTGGGCATCCACTCGCAGCGGTTCGGCGGGTTGAAAGAGGAGCCTCAGACAGTTCCTGACATGCAAAGCAGCGACGGCGGGTCTCCGCCGATGTCCCCCATCGACCTGGAGAACCAGGAACGGATCAAAGCGGAGCGCAAGCGCCTGAGGAACCGGCTCGCAGCCTCCAAGTGTCGGAGGCGCAAGCTGGAGCGCATCTCTCGTCTGGAGGACAAGGTGAAAGTGTTGAAAACAGACAATGCCGGACTGTCAAACACCGCTTCTCTACTGAGAGAGCAGGTGGCCCAACTCAAACAGAAAGTCATGACACACGTGAGCAGTGGCTGCCAGCTCATGTTAGCGCCCAAAGTCAAGTCTTACTGAAGAAACGATGCACTTTGCAAAACACTGGACAAGAACTGCACTGACAACACAATGAACAATGTCTTATAAAGACAGAACTGGACCATTCTGATTTCTCTGGCTGAAAGAAAAGTAGCCAACACAGACCCCACACAAGACTAAAACACTTAGGGCATTTTTGAACAAGTTATTAAAAGTGTCGTCTTGGCTTTGCCTGTTTACATTTTACTTTAATTTGTGATCATTCTTATGTAAGTTATTTGAGCCTGTGTTTTTTTTTACTTGTACAGTATATATTTAAGTAAATGAAATTATGAAACCGAAAAATATGTGGTGGTGTTTGTCATTGAGGTTATGTGTATTTAAAAACGTCACCTCTTAGGAAGTCGCTTAGTGATTCCTGTTAACTTAACCGCATCTCGTTGGTCAGCAATTCAACTTTACAGCAGCAGCAGTAGTTGCTTGACGTTGGAGACGTCCCAGCGTAGGATTGTTTCCGTATTGACGTAAATACGTCAGTCCATATATGGTCAATTTTGCTGGCAAACGTCACATCATGAATAGGTTTCCGGGAACTCCCTCCTACATTGCCCGTCATAACTGCTGCGCTCTCCCCTTCTCGCCCCCTTCACACCACAATATGTGTGTGTGTGCGTGTGTAAATGAAGGTTTGTCAATGAGTCGTTCATTCGAGTGAAGGGAGTTTCCCCATTCTGCTTTCAGTTTCCCAAAACAACTCGCGAGAATTCTAGCTCAGGAAAAATGTTCGAAAAAAGTTCCACACAAACATGCAGGGTGGACTTTCTGTGTTTTTGAACTGACAAGAATAGACCTTTTTTCACAGCAGACACTTTAGCATGAAATAGTGGTGTAAAGACGGATGTTACCAGTGATACTAAGGTTCAGTTCCATTCAGGTCAAACAGAGTCAGGGTGCTGCTATTGCGCATTTTGGCTCACTAGAAAGGTTCTGCCACACAAACTACACTGTAAATTATTTGATGCAGGTTCAACTTAAAAAAGCAAGTTGCACTGGTGCCTTAAAAATATGAGTTAAATGAACAAGGATAGAGTAATTAGTTCAAAGTCACATTAGGAGTTTTATAAATTTAAAAAAAACAATTGAATTATGTGAACTTGAGAAAAAGTTAAAGTTCAGAAACTTAAAATCAAGTTGAATCAACTAAGTGTATATGAATATGAATTAGACACTGACTTCAATAACTTTGCATTGTTTTCATTATTATAAAAAGAAACAACCAAGATTGATCTTAACATGTATTAAATACACAAAGTTTCCATCAGTTTTATGTCAGAACATCTCATGGTAGTAAATTGTAAAATGATCTAAAAATAAAAACTAGACATTTTAAATTAATTTAACTTGAGATTAATTAAACATTTACATTAACTAGAAAAGCTTAGTTGATTCCACTAAGTTCCTCTCTGTTTTACAGTGTATGGCTGGGCGATGTGGCTTATAATATCCTGATATATTTAGGTTATTCTGCAATATACAATATCTCAATATGCACACTTTATGTATTATGTAAATTCTGCTTTTTGTTTTTTAGATTTTTTTTTTTTTGTCAGCTTTTGCCTTCATTTTGATAGGGACAGCTGAGGATATGACAGGAAAGGGGGTCCGGAGAGAGGGGATGACGTGCAGCAAATAAACCACAGGCGAGAGTCAAACCAGTAACCGCTGTAGAGGACCAACAGCCTTAGTACACTGGACACAAGTTCTTCCAACTGAGCTATAGGGGTGCCCTGTATTATGTAAATTATTAAGGTAAACATATGATGATCATATAGAAAATGATTAAATGAGATTAAACTACCCTACAGTATATAAAGTAGTTTGGAGCTGGGCAATATGGACATTAGCGCTTTCACAAAATATTAACACTGAGATTTGTAATAAATAATCAACAGTAATGTGGATATAATGACTAAGTGGGTAAAGTCAAATAATAGAACAGCTAGAACAGTCCGGTAAGCACAGAAAATTACAGAAAAGACAACACTTATGCCCCAACACTGACAAATCCTTAATTACTATCATTGGTAACGGTGTTTACCCTGCCATTTCATATAAATATGACTGCCATGAAAAGGTCTATTAGTGCCAAAGAAAAGCAGGCAGAAATGCTGAGTAGAGGTGGCAAATATGTAGGATCTAGATATAACAGGACTTTTCCAATAAATTGTATAAACTTCAACACAAAATCAGGATTATTTTATCTGAAGAGCGATGATATATCCCATTATGTTTTTACTTAAGTAAAATAAGATGTTACTTCATCAAAGAATGGGGAAAAATGTTAGTCATTATTCTGGAAAAGGATTAAAGAAAACATAATGGGATACATACGGATAACTATTATCTGTAGTTGGGACAGTCATGCAGGTCTGTGTTAAATCATATCCAACAATCCACTCTTTCCCAATGAGCTGCAGTGCCATTTGGCAATGCTAGATTGTTGTGCTGAGTCAAACCACAATAACTCCAACATTAACAAAGACTTCACAGCCTTGTGACGTACTCAGATCCTCTGCCAGGCACTGGGCCCAAGACTAACACAACAAGTTTATTCCAAAAATGCCTATTGGCATAAAACTTTCAAGTTGTGAAGTTACTAAACAAGTAGGGACCAAGAACAGATTCAGGAAGATTTATGGCACCACCTAGAGGTCACAAGTGGAATGATTTTCATAATGCACAGCAATCCTCTTATTAGACAAAAAAAACACACTTAGTCACAATTTTCCCACTGTTTTAATAAAGATGGTAGCAAATTGAGGACAGCAAGGAAAATGTTGGTACTTTTTCTGAAAAAAAAAAAAAGGAACAAAACTATACTTTCAGTGCTTGAGACTATGAGGTCGCCAATTGTACATTGGACGTACAAAGATAAGATTTGCAACAAAGGATTTATCTAACATGTTCTGAAAATTTGTTGAGTTTAATATATTAGATTGGACGCCATGAGATACTGCTTCATAGGGACAAGGCAAGTGCTACTGTTAGGAAGTCAGCTAGAAGACCTTCACATTTACTGCTTGGCAAAGAAGGTTTTGCTCTTCTCAACGTCAGGGACGATGGTGTCGCTCCCGGGTTTCCAGCCAGCAGGACACACTGTGTGGAGAGGGAGAGGGGACAAAGTTTACCACAAGGTGCAAAGGACAGACATTGAACTTCACTGAGCAAAAAGTACATGTGTAAATACCCTGGAGGCTAAACTAATAACGCAAGGCCATCTGGACAAACTTAACTAAACCTCCCATGTCAGTTTACAAATACAGGTAAATTAATATACATGCTAGGTGTGAGATGTGTAGTACAATCTGTTTAAAATGACAGAACATCAAAAAATAAACCAAGTATAAGCAATTTGTTTATATGAGATGTGCATGTAACAACAAGGTGTTTTAGCCACCTAAAATATTAGTCAGTATCAATATTAGTTTAAGGGTACACCATATCTTTGATATTTTCTCCTCTTAACTTTGCCGTCTGACAACCTTTTGTGATGGTGAACTGCATTATATAAGCTGAATATTGCCCTCTCCAAGCCAACTAAAGTCCATAGGCCAAATCAGTCATTTTACCTCACAGAACACAGGAGCTGCTGGTCTACTGTGACCATGATCAGTTGCTTGTTTAGTGTTATTGTGTGACCTCTGTGTTTTGAAAGGATAGTTCAGATTCACATAGGTCACACAATGACACAAACAAACTTAACAGATTGAGGCAGCAGTACAGCGGTAACTCCCATGTTCTGCAAGGTAAAATTTCTGGTTTCACCCACAGAGTTTGGTTGGCTTGGAGAGGGCAATATTCAGCTCATATAATTAGGGATGGGAATCGAAAACCGGTTCTTGTTGAGAACCGGTTCCCAGTGTTTCAATTCCATGGAATTGTTTGCCAATTTTGCTAACGATTCCCTTATCAATTCCAGCGGGCGCAAATGACGTCACCGTACGGATCGCTCTCCGCGGATCACGGCACGCATCCTACATGTGAGCATCATAGTTTTACTGTCACTGTTACTTTTGTATAAGTTATATTACCCGAAATCTCAATGCAGTTGCAGTGAAGAGACAGGACAGATGCTGCTGTGTGTGCTGTGTGTGCTGTGTGTGCAGCGCATCTCTGTGAACAGCGACTGATTTAAAATCCATCACGTCGTCTTGAGTGAAATCCAGACCATGACTTTTTTCACTGATGTAACTATGCTGTCGTCAAAGAGACAGATCATAAGACTGTGATAGTTATTGAAACTTTGGTGATATCAGCTGTCTTACTTCTACACAGCTCCTCTCTGATCACCGGTGCAGCTCTGTCTCACCCTGTCTGTGACACAGTGTGTCTGTGTGCTGATTGATTACTCGTAACTTCTAACCAATCAGATGTGCTGTAGGCGGGACATTGAGCCAGCATATGTATTATCCCGTACAGTGTATAATGATCTAATGTATGTATAGTATATACATAGAACAGTACTGTATAAGTTTGAAGTTTTTAATATTATTACCATTA